>JAULCA010137514.1:2057-15381 GCA_032360845.1 Crassadoma gigantea | reverse complement strand
ATGTTTCTCGTGAAGGAATCCCATCGGAACACAGTTTTTTCTTCAATGTCAACAAAGACGAGGCGTTGGGCGTTGTCTTCCCAAACCGGTCCTTCCCCCAACCCCGGGGTAACATTTGGAATGATCACCTCTACAGACATTGTAGATTAGGACTCGTGCAGATGATAAATAAGATGTTCCTCACTTTTAGCACCTGTATGCGTAATTCAAAATTAGAGAAGCAGAGGCAAATCCAGAACAAACGTAACTTTTACAAGGAGACTTCAAAACGATCAACCGCAGGACGGCAAGTAGAGAAGTTACTTACAAAAGAGGTAAAGTAATTAATTAGAAAACTACAAAAGTGACAGTCCTACGGCTAATAATAAGCATTCTCTGTTAGATTTACTGTAAATAGCAGTACCTATAATTCCTCTTATGTAAAGTTTAGGTGAGCCTATACGAGCGTGGTGGCTATTTAATCCTGTTAATCTCTAATTAACATATCAAGCCAGTTTATTTTTTTTAAAGAAATGTCTGCTCATATACTTTTATCAAAAATCATTAAAGATATATTAAAGTGTTAGCACAAATAATCGAAGGAGTCCTGTTTCATCGACAACATCTGCGATGTGCAGTCATATCAACATGAGATTATTTTTTGGTTACAATTGGCAAGACTATTTCAATTTCCCAATCACGACTTGCCATTTCGTTCCTGCAAGTAGGGCGTAAGAATTTGACATGCTGCCCTCATTGCATGATCAAAAGAGGCGACTAAATTTGGGATCTTATCTTTTCTCTTCTTTCTAAAACAAATTTCTTCTTTCTAATGTCTCCCTTGACAATGCCTCACTTTTGGCCTTTAGTTGAGCGTTCGCCCCTGAAATAAGGCTTTGGGTTCTGTCCCCTGGCCAAGACATACCAAAGTCGGTAAAAAATGTAGATTCTAACCCTGCTTAACGCTCAGCAATTTAGGAGTGGGACGACTAGTTCGCCCGTTGTCAGCATAATGTGAACGGGTGGGGTGTCCTGCTGGGTGTCTTCGGCAGTATGTTTTAGTGAGGTAGCACTATAAAGTCGGCACCAGTTCCGCGCTATCACAAGGAGACAATACACGAACATATCGCAGACTCCCAAAACACTCGCATACACTACACTCACGCACCATGCAGCCGGTGGAACCTCTGTATATTTTAAAACATTTATATTACGCTATTCGTAAAAAACAAATGCTCCTATTTACAGCAGGAAGACGTGTATTATGATTGCTCATGAGAGATGGTGTATTGAGTGAAGATGTCAATGTTCATGATAGATAAAAGTTTTTAAAAGAATAGTTAAGATCATAATTATTAGTTCTTGGAAAACTACACTCATTTCAATCCGCAGTATTTTGTTTGGTGTGTTTGTGTTTCACGTCCTGGTAACAGATATGGTCATTTAAGGACGTGCCTGGTTTCCGAAGTGGAGGAAAGCTGGAGTGTCTCGAGAAAAAACACCGACCTACGGAAAGTACCTAGCGACTGTCCCTCGTTTATCTCGAACCCGCCACCCAGTGGTGAAGGGCTAGTGATAGCAGATTGGCAGAACACTTAATCATTTGGCCACCGCGGGGGATAAATTGGCATTCCATTTTATGAGAAATAGTAAAGTACGGTTTCCTTAGCTACCTAGCATATCTATATTTTAAGCAGGAAATACAATCCTCTTTGGTAAAGAGGATCGCGTTTTGGATGTACACCATGCTGATAGTTAGGTGTGGTGTGGATAACGGTGAAGACACGTACAAAGTGTTTTGTTTATGCTTTGGAGTTTTTTTTCAAATCGCTATTGCTCTAAAATGATACACTGATAGACTTAAACAACTCTGAATGTCAAGCAAATTTAGCTATACACGATTTGTTCATTGTCTTGCGATGTGTCCGATTCAGTATCTGATTCAGACAGCAGGATTCTCTCGAAAATTTCGACCCATCGTAAAATACCTCTGGTAAATTTAAAAAACAAAGCGATGTGTCCGATTCAGTATCTGATTCAGACAGCAGGATTTTCTCGAAAATTTCGACCCATCGTAAAAAAACCTCTGGTAAATTGATACATTAGGAATAATATTCAAATAGCCATTTCTACAAGCCATAATCCTGGGTCATAGTTGTTTTGAGGTATATAGCAAGAACTAATGTTAACTCAATCCCACTGTATAGTGTTTGGTGGTATTTACCTCGAGTAATTTTAAGATATAAGTGTTGTTCTGTGAACCTAAAGAACGGTAATATGTTATTGAATTGCGGTGTAAGATATTACTGGCTGCTACAACAGATAACTCCTTGTTGGTAATATCGACTTTCAAAAGTGACCGAGTAACGCGATCTTCGTGATTTTTTTCTCTTTCATTTCAATAAAATATATTGACATACATTGAGAAGACAAATGAATTGATTAATATGCAAGCCTATATAAAGTATCTCCATAAAGCCGTGATTATCCGTATGAAGGCTTAACGTCATACGATTGTTCGACTATAACGGACATAGTTTTGCTAGATCGTAATATATAATTTAAAAGAAAATTTCTTCTGTTCAAAATGAAATTACTATCACAGTGAACGTGGGTCGAATGATATTCTGCCATTGCGTGATAATGTTTTGACGTAAAATGGTAATGGCCAACAAATTCAACCACATTGTCTCGTAAATAATAACTAGAATTAAGTATGTATGTAGAAATATGAAAAAATATATAAAATGAACTTACCGGACGAGCCGAAAGAAACAGAGAAGCACAGCCGGATTAAACATAGAATCCAGTCTTGCGACATCTGCGCTCAAATAATCTACTTATATCTACAAAAATATTGGTGAAGATATGTAGAAACATGTATAGCTATCATGATCAGGGGCTGCATATCATTATATACCTAGTGAATATTACCATAGTAATTCAGACAGTTTTTAGGCCATGCAAAACAAGATTCGGTGTCTAACCATGTCAATACAAGATGCTTTATTACCCAACCAGAACTCATTTTTGGCTAGAACTCATCGATGGTTACACCTACTGACGAAAATAACGATTAAAAACAAAGATTGGTTACAAACATTTTGGGGCAAATTAATATTATGATATCGCCGTTGGTGTAATTTTACCAACCGTTGTTGTCTCATTCCAAATGATCAAGGGCAGCAGAATAAGAAATAAATCGGGGAATAATGAGTTATTTTATTCAAGAATTTGAGCTAAAGCTTTCGTAAAATATCTCCACACGCACAATGTACTCGAGACGTCTGATTAACCAGGTTTGTTGTGTTGCCAACAAACATATGAGTTTCGTTTAAACATTTTATATGACGTTTAATCAGTACACATATAAACGAATTTTTTTGCCGGGCTGTAACGTTCCACAATTTTGTCATGGTACCTTATACCGCTGTATGTGTTTGTATGTATGTATAAATTTGGTTTGGAGAATTTCTTTTAACTTGTTGGCAATATCGACTTCCGTAAGTTATATAGTAAGTTCATTTGATATATTTCGGGGTAGACCTAGCACGACCAAATACAGGTAAGCGAACAGGTAAAAGCATATGGAGACACAGGTAATAAATTATGTATTCTGTTACCACAGTCGTTATAGTCTTTTTCTTGGCGCAATGCGACAGGTATGCTACCGTGGTCATTGATATTTCAATATCTTCGTTACGGATCTCACCCAGGACGTCTGTTGTATTTTTCTGACGCCGATTGAGTTAAAAGAAATTCTCCGAGCCAAATTAATCAGTTTGAAGAAGTTTGTATTTTACCAGAGAGACAGCGATAACATGTACATCTGTAGATTAAATTTACCTGCAACAAACACGATTTTTCCGAAAGAAATGTTAAGCGCTTACACGGTGTCTTTTAATAAAAGCGTTAAGCTGAATGTACTTGTTCTACACATTTTTGTTACTTCATTCTTTTGCATTTTTGGAAGAGGTGGTTATACAAAAGGACGTTTATTAGCATCCCTTCGTAAAAAAGTAACGTTTATGAATGTTCATTCGCCACAGCTACGTGATGGCGTAAAAGTAGTGGTTTTCTGTATTGACATATGTTCTTGTTTATTCTCGTGAAGAATAACAACAGAGCAAAAGTAGAAATTTATTCAGTTTTCTGCTATTTTCGACTTAGTTTTAAATCGACAGCTTTCATAAAATTTTCTCCATGCAACTGCAACACAACCAAAATATTTAAGTATTGCGGAGGTGGGAAGGGGTGGGGATGGGGTTGTGGGTGGGCGTTAGGTGGGGGGAGGGAGATCATTTGATGCTATTCTTAGTAGACTGTTCTAGGGATCATTACAGGGAGTGAATTTTCGAATTTCTACACTACTGCAATCAACTCTAGCATGCACCGAGTCTCTGTTTTCATGCATGCAGTATTTCTGCAATGTGAAATTAGATGGGACGGGACAGGAAAGGGCGGAATGCGACGGGACTGGACGGGACAGGACAGGACGGGACAGGAAATAACAGGACGGAACGCTATGGGACGGGATAGAACGGAACACGACGGGACGGGGCAGGGCGGAACGCGACGGGAGAGACATGGACAATACTATATGCCCCCCATTTTATAGCGGGGGCATAACAATGTCCGAAGTATACTCATACTTGACCTTTGCATAAAGTTTGACCAAAATCCATGAACAAAAAAAAAAAATAAAGTTGCTAAGTGTTAACATTGAATCGGGACGGGACGCGACGAGACGGGACGCTTCGGGACGTTACGGGCATAAGCAACACTATATCCCGCCCCCCCCCCCCATTTATAGGCGGGGGCATACAAATCTTTTCTGAAAAAACCCAAGTTAGGTGAGATCAGCCAAGGGAAGTTTATCAGTTGTTCATGTAATGAAACTCAGGGGATGCTAGTGTTTTGAATCCTTAATACAGATGAAATGAAGAATGATTTTGAGATGTTTCCTTATTTTACTCCTCTCAGTGTCCGTCTTCGGCTCCCCTCCCGTTCACATTGTACTGACAACGGGCGAACCAGTCGTCTCACTACTAAATTTCTTAGCGTAAAGCAGGAGTAGATACTACCATTTTTACAGGCTTTATTTTGTACAGAACCAAAAGCCTTTCTCAGGGTGACGAACGCTCAACTTATGGTCAAAAGTGAAACAACGCGAGGAAGACATTAGGAAGAATACAATTTTTTAGAAAGATGAGAAAAAATAATATTCCAAATTCAGTCGCCTCAAACGATCATGCAAATGGGTGCAACAGCTACAATTCTTACGCCCCACCTGCAGGGGCAGGGTTAATGGTTATGCGTAATAATAACTATTTGCAATTATTGATGAAAAGATAAACAGTATTTTCTCTCTATAATCATTTATTTACAAATCCTATGGGTTACTGTAACCTGAAGAAGCAACAGTAAATCACTAGTACTGTCCCTGTTTCACAGCTGATAGTAATATTTGTTTTTTGTTCTGTTCTTTGAATACAATCAAGGACTGCAATTCGGAAACATAAATTAGAAACTCAAACAGCAAAGATCTAGGAAAATAAGTTAAACCCAGGGAATGGGAGGGAGGTAAATTATTTTTAAAGTATTTGCACCGATTTGCTTGTCATACCGTGTGCAGTGATCCGTTGAAAAGGATGCAACATGATTGGTGCGCCCCCTATAATTAAAATTTGTGTCAAAAAGTGGGGATAACTCGAATACGGCGACAGACTATGCAAACATTCTCCAATACGCTCTAAAGGTATAGCAATAACAGCCGACTATTAGGCAAAGGAATAATGGTTATTATTGATGAAAAAATAAACAACAATATTATCTCTCTAGAATCATTTATTTATTATTCCTATGGTTTGGCTTATATTGGACAGGGCTTTGAATTTTATTTAATTCCAATTAAATTCCCATATTTGGTCGCCAACAGAGCATACCCAACCACTCAAATAACATTCAACATTTTTCATAACTTCTGAGTTTTGAGTTCAGTCATCATTTAACATCTCATAACACATTCATCATTGTATTCATTAGTTAATTTAATGTTCAGTCATCATTAAACATTCAATATACTAAATAAAAAGTTCAATGCTTTATTTTTTTTCTTGTCATTCGTATCAATTTCAATTCACCATTAGTGTACATAATCAATATCTCATTCAACAATGTAGTTCATTTCTTGAATCCACAAATCACATCTGAAATGCGGCAAATCCCCTCCCCAGTAAGTTTAAGCCGTGCCCAAACAATCTACCCCATTCTAGTATCCCTAACTGGCTCTACATATTTGGTGGAAAAACTGACCCCTCTTTAAGTATGTGTTCGATACCGCCCTGCAACGAGATCAAGCATACGGCATTGCCTAATGCAGACAAATGAACACATCTTCTCGCTTGAATAACTGTTGATTTTCCTTTACAATATATTAGTGCTTGATGTCCCCACCCTTGATATTAAGCTCTGCCTTAGCACATACCCCATTCAAGTTTCGCCTACACTTATTCATGGCTCTAGTATTGTTCGAGTGGCGCCATCTAAGTCTGGGTAGTACTTGAAAAAAAAAAATCTTGTGGTAGGAAAACATCTTTTGAAGGGCTTTGATCTTTTAACACAGACTTCCTGCCTTTATCTCACCAATGTCATTGCCACCTAGGTGAATGACAATAGCTTGTGGGGAATGGACCAACTTTTTTTTCGAGTTGTGGCCTTTCTGGTTTACTGTCTAATTTTTAGGCCGCCATAACCCTGCCACAATAGGTCTGCATCAGGGATATTGAGGCCAATGACCCCAGGGCGATCCCAAAATGCTGCCACTTGTGCATGTGTTATAATGGATGAGCCTAAGACCCACACTACTGCACCTGTAAATCTGTAGAGCTGTAGTACTTTAAGTGTTATAGTACAGCTCAATTGACTTAATACTTTAATTTTCTAAGCAAAATTAAACTTGGGAACCATAATGTAGGATTTATAAGATTGAGAAGACCCCAGCCTCGAAAAGGGCAGTGGCGCAACCAATTCTATATGAATGAGATTTGCAATTTTTTCCTCAACTCCAAGATAATTTAAGGATTTACGTAGAACTGCCACAAATTGGTATCGGGTTTATGGAGTTCCCCATAATGGCAGAGTAAAGGTCCCTGGTGTTTCCCCCGAATCCCTCGAAATGTTGTTTATTGTTTAACAGGGCAAATTCCCTCCTAAATTTTTGGGATTGCTATGGTTACACCTTTTCAAGTCTGGTCGGTTTTGGAATAGAGGATATTTAAAAGAAGCTTTTTTCTTCGAATATCTAAAGCTATGTCCTCATACTTCATGATGTGTTGTGCAGACATTTTGTTTTTGTCAAGGTTAACTCACCCAACCTAAGTAAACCAAAAAATACTATAACATACGCAAAACTGAAGAGCTTTGCTTCATATGCAGATGAACATGTAATGGGGAGAGAGTGTACAATCCTCGTCAAGAGATTGACGGAAATGGGTAAACGGGTATCTTTACAGGAGTTTGATCTACGAATACCTTCTACCATCTGACTAGAAACGAATGTGTTGGGTAACCCCCCCCAACAATTTGCCACTGGTAAAATACCCAGTTGCCAGCAAAATATGCCCCATAGCCCAAGTTATAAGAACCTGAACTGTCTTTGAAAAGACTAAGTGTCATTGTCCTGCCAAGTAGATGAATGGATGTAGACCCTACCATTAAATTCTAAAAAAAAATCAGCCACATGATGATATCCTCCTTCATTATCTGTGAGATACGAATATGATTAAACTGTGCTGTCGCCGACGTCATGATGCCATAGAACCGTCGTAAGAAGGCTCTGCCTAGTACAATGGCTTTACAAAAGAAACTGAGAGACCCAACTAGGTATTCCAACTTAGACCTAGTGCTTTTCTTTGAATGTAGAAGGGTCAAAAGGCTCTGTTTTAGCTCCGACATTTTCTCGGGTGGTACTCTGATAATCTTTCCAACAGTATCAATTTCATATCCAAGAAAAATGAGGCAAGTCACTGGGCCAACGTTTTTTTTTCAGTGCTAATGAAACCCCAAACTTCAAACATATGTCCTGAAAGCCAACTATTAGCTGGCGACACTTATTTTAACCTTTTCCCCACAGAAGAGAAAGTCATCAAGGTAATGATCCAAACTAGAGAAACCTACCCTGTTCTCCACTAGCCAAAGGAGATGTAGTAAGTGTTGTGATAGGTCGTACTTTAAATGGGCCTAAAATCCTACCCAAACCGACTTCCTTCAAGATCTTTACTTTTGTAGCTGCAGGGTTCTCAGAAACTGAAACTTTATTTGAACACTCTGTTGGATGTCTCGGGCCTAAATAATATAAACGGAAACCATTAGAAATCACAGTCAATAATTCATTTGCTTCAGCCATTCTCGGGTACTGGCTAAAAGAATCTTTTGTTTTCAGTTTTGATGGGTGTGACTGCCAGGGCCCATATATCCCTGTCCACGTCCCTTCCCTCTTGTACCTTTAAAGGGCATCTTGGATTGTTACCTGGGTATGGAAAGCGGGAGGGAGTTTATAAGTGAGAGCTTTGCCTGGGTGAGGAAAAGGCTGGGTTATGCTGCTGAAAATGGTTGCTGTTATGTGCACATGAAAAAGGATAGTCCCCTGAACACTTCAAACAGGTATGCAAGTAATGACATGGGTAACGGAAGCATTGCCCACTGGCCCTGGCATTGAAACACGGTTGATAACGAGATTGTGGAACTGGCAACCTATCATTCATGTTAAGCAGCCAGAGTTCTTCATCTATCTTTGCCCAATCAGATTCAGGATTATAACTTTTTCTGAGGCAATATTACTCGTCATAACTTTTCCACACCAAACCATTACATCTCCTAGCCCCCAATCGAACACTGACCATATTCTTTAACAGCCCGGGTATTTTAACTGGATGGGCTGTGCCAGAAATGGCAATAAATACTATGATTGCATCTGTCCAATTTATAATGGAGGTTATTTTTTCAGAGGAGATAGATTTTTTTGTCAACTGACCATTCTTTTTATAAAAACCTTTTGTTCATTCTCATCTTGGGATACCCTCAGAGACTTTTCCCTAAGCTAAGAGTAAACACTGACTACTGGGGTAATTAAGTCAGCTTCATCACCTGATGAATCATATGGCACTTCCGGTTCCTCATTCTGATCATGGACTACCTCCTGAACTTCCGGCTCAGCCCCCTGCTCGTCCTGCTGTGCCATACGCTTCGTAACCCTCGTTTCTGTTCCAGGTTGCTTCCTTTTTGGCATTTCTAACAGCATCTCTTTTATGGGGTTTATATTGTTTTATTGAATTATATTTACTGTATGATATTATTATTGTATCATTGAAATAATATACGCAAGGGGCTTTAGAAACTGATCAATTAGAAAATACCGATTAAATACAGGCCCTGGTTATTCACTGAACCACATGATAGATCAAGTGGTGACTATGAGTTTATAATTTCAAAATTATTGACAAAAATATATGGTAACATAAATGTAGATGCTAAATTAATTATATCATTGAAATGGGCTACTGTACTTCTATATATATATATATACATTTAAGGGGGAGCTAAGTTTGCCATTGGTATAAACAGTCTAATTTTTCATGTGTAAAATTAAAGAGCAACAACCTCCGTACTCTACTTCAATTTTGCTTGCACGTTTTATTTGTGAACAAACAATTCACAATTTCATTTTTTTCCCAAAAATGTTTTTTTAAGAAGAAAAAGTGTGATTTTGTAATTTTTTATGATTGCATCAACCCAGCTTTTATAACATGATTAAACATTTTTGTACATATACATAATGTATTACACGGATATATACGAAATGAAAACCTACCAAGGTATTTGTGAAACTCTTTTTAATAACGCCAAAAATACTTCCTAAACGAACATGGGGTAAAAATTACTTAGGTGGTTAAATTTTGTTCAATCTAACAATGCAACTGTTTACCTGTATAGCCATGTAAGGATTCACTACACTAGGCCTTGGGTATCCTATACCCAAAACACCTGACCACAGTTTGCACACAGAAGGCATACAAATTGTATTCAAGCACAGTCAACCTAATCAACTTGAAGTATAAAAAATATTTTTTACCCCACACGCGTTTAGGAAGAAAGTTTGGCGGTATTAAAAAGAGTTTCACAAATACCTAAGTAGGTTTCTATTACGTATATATCCGAGTAATGAGTTGTGTATATGTAAAAAAAAATGTATCATGTAATAAAAGCTGGGTTGATGCAACCATAACCAATTACAATAACACACTTTTTCTTCCTAAAAATCATTTTTGGGAAAAAACATGAAATTGTGAATTGTTTGTTCACAAATGAAACGTGCAAGCACAATTGAAGTGCGGTACGGAGGTAGTTGCTCTTGAGTTTAACACATGAAACATTAGCCTGTTTATACCAATGGCAAACGTAGCTACCCCTTTACATATTTGCATGTCAATCAACAAATGAGAATGAAACCCGAATAACGTTACATAATGTATTGTCAGACTGAGGTGTGCTTGGTGTGAGTGATCTACACTTGGAATTCAGTTTAATCTCCTGAATACTAAGGCATATCTCTCATGTGTGTACACGCGCGTAGGTCACATGTACCCGAGCCGACTGCGTGATCACTAGTTCGACCTTTACATTTTGTTTGACGGGCCGCTCACTGCATCATATCATCGTCAATAAAACGAATGAATTTCAACTAATAAAAAATCAGTAACATTGCTCTATTACCTTAACTGAACTACACAAACAATAATATATTCATAAACGATGCACTGACAAATATTTATCAATGTAACATAGTTATCAACAGTTTGGCCTAGTTCGGTCTATAGCGACCGCGTGTCTCGGCCAAAAAATGTGATTATTACATCACTAAACAAATTGAATGTATGTCCTACCGTGTTCAGTGATCTGTTGAAAAGGATGCAACGGAATTGGAACGCCCCCTATGATTACAAAATTGTGTAAAAAAGGGGGGGATAACTCAAATACAGCTACAGACTCTGCAAACATTCCCCAATATAGCATCAATCTTTCAAATAACAGTCGATTATTAGGCATAGTAATAGCCCTTATTAATTACATTTTGTTAAGTAATAGGATATAATGTGTAATTGAGTAATTTTCAATTGCATGGTAATTTAATTAATTACATTGAAAATGTATGTAATGCACAATTACTTTGACACTGTAATTACTTGATAGGTGAATGTTGTTGCTTCATGCATTCTTTATACAATTTAACCAAATAGAAAGTAAGTCTTTATTATGTAAGGACACAGGTAATAATAAGTTATACATGTATTGATCCTCATAAACTTTTCCTAGCTAAGTTCTCTTTTTTACCTCCTTCCCAGATACCAGTTATCTTGTGATTTTGATAACAAAATATTGCCACACAATGAGTATATGTATCATAATAGGGTAGACCATTCAGAACATTCTATCTACGTGAAATTACTTATAGTGAATACTGCTAACACTGATTTTTACACCTTCACTTGAACACTTGATCAACCACATTTCTAAAGGTCCAGTTCTCCATACAGGAAGGACTCGAGCGTTGTGAGCCTTTTTGAAATCTCCAAACACACAACAGGAAATTTCAAGGCGAAATACCTCTATTGTTTTACCTCCATCTCTGGATATTTGTAAGTGACACCAAACTTTGTAACCAACAGGAATGTAAGAACATTCTTTTGAACATTTTATTATTGTATAAGTACTGCATGATCATTATAAGTATTCTTTCTAATTCTCAAATATGTTTCTATTTTTAGTTTAGAGTGTTTAATTTGTTTTCTTATTTTTGTCAAACATGAAAATAATAAGGAAATATATTCTTCCTAGTTTGCCTGCATTATAATGCAATGGAAATACTTTGGCTGCTACAGAGAAAGCATAGTGTACTATACATGACAACAAGGAATGAATGGATACCAAGAAAGGACACTATGTATGTATTATCATTCATGACTATGAATAAGAAGTACTTTAAAAAGGTTTCAAAACAGAGGCAAATTAGACGCATTGATCCTGTACATTGCTGGGGATTGTTGCTACTATCTACTGAAGAAAGCAAGCATTTTGAGAATGTTGTGGAACAATTGACCCAATGTACCAGTTACGTAGCAAAGAGTATGTGTATACTGAAGGACAAATTCAAAGGAGCAACAAGTATTTTGTCTGACAGTAGACTTGTGGAGTAACAAACACATTCAAGGGATTCTTGGGGATTACAGGACACTTCATCCTAAACTGACAAATGAAATATCTCATGACAGCATACAAGAGTCTCGTAGAGGCTGCAGACAACAGACACTTGTATGATAAAACATCGCCTCTGTATGATATTCAGTACCAGGTAAATACTGTAATATGTGACAATGCCTCAAACATGATAGAAGCCTTTGATTTTTCTCTATCTGGATTCATTGACGATGAGACCATTGACACATAGTTGGATTTAGAGAAGGACGGTGTTGAAGATGGTGTATTTGAATATCTCCCAAAACATATCAGGTGATATGCACACACTTTGTGGTTGGTGGTGAACGATGGATGAAAGAATGCAAACCATCACAGCAAAAGTATCCAATATTGTAAATTTTGCAAGGAAATCCATTCATGCCTCCGAGATACTTGAAGACGAAAAACGACTTTCCGGCTATCAATACCACCAGATGGAATTCACAACTTTATATGTTGAAGTCAGCGTTAAAGGTCCAAGAAGAGAAGCTGAATAATCTTGAATATTCCATAAACTTGACATCATATGAAAGGAAACTTCTTACAGAACTATGCCTGATGTTAGAACCCTTTTAACATGCCACCTTGTTAGTGAAGAAAGAAAATAAATGTACGTGGGAGCATGACAATGCCTATGACCCTGGGACTGACGCAAAAAGTACAGCTTATATCGACTGTCTACAACACGAAAATGATGACTATTCTAAAAGATTCCATAAAAACCAGACTAGGTCAGTTTGGTCAAGATGAGTACATCTAGGCTGCAATCTTGGACCCAAGATTTAAACTGAGATGGTGATTCCACTTGCTTAAAGTTTCACCCAACCACCACCACCACCACAACCATTTTATTGGTTTCTGTGCCTAAACGTTTACCAATACCACGTGGCCCAAAACCTTAACAAATACAACTTGGCCAAAAACGTTTACCAATACTACATGACAGAAAATGTTCAACAATACCACTTGGCCTAAAATGTTCTGCAATACCATGTGGTCCAAAATGTTTACCAATACCACCGAACATATTTATGTTATTTACCCGATATTG
>JAULCA010137403.1:3786-15381 GCA_032360845.1 Crassadoma gigantea | reverse complement strand
AATCTAATTTATAGATATATAGTCCTAACTACATCATGTAATCTAATTTATAGATATATCGTCCTAACTACATCATGTAATCTAATTTATAGATATATAGTCCTAACTACATCATGTAATCTAATTTATAGATATATAGTCCTAACTACATCATGTAATCTAATTTATAGATATATAGTCCTAACTACATCATGTTATCTAATTTATAGATATATAGTCCTAACTACATCATGTAATCTAATTTATAGATATATAGTCCTAATTACATCATGTTATCTAATTTATAGATATATAGTCCTAATTACATCATGTTATCTAATTTATAGATATATAGTCCTAACTACATCATGCAATGACAATATTAAACTTAAGAACATAACGTTAATATATAAACATTCTATAAACATAATGCGTATGTACTGTTAAATATTGTAAGAAGAGGGCTGGTAAAGGCTATTCCTGTTGCCCGATTCTGACTGTAGTTTAGATCTGTAAGATAAAATATTCTGAAATGTAAAATGTCTCGATTTGATAGGAGACATGGCGATTGATGCCATTCTATGGTGATAGAAACTCTCAAAACCTTCTAGAGAACATGGTTTTGCCTTCGTTTTATAAGGATATTCATAATTATGTTTTGTAAGTGTTTGTCTATAACGGTATTTTATGTAACAAACCTTTTTGTTTTGTAACTGTATTTAAATACATTTCGTAACATGCCTTTTGTTGGTGTTTTAAAGGTAAAACTAATATGCTTTCTTATCTTAATACCTTAATCTGGCAAACTATCGTTCCTTACTTTAAAGAGCCGTGTTAGGGCTAATGCTCCTTTTACGGGGTTTTCTCTGTCATTTTTAGTTTATTCAAGTAATGCAAACATGATGTTCATATAGGATTCGAAAACAAGTACATTGTCATTTTTGTCTGGGGTACATTGGATTTACCATTATTGATCTTCTGCCCTCATTGTTACACAGGAATTCTATATATTCTTCTCTGCCTTCATATCTATTTTAGACGCTATTACGCTCCCGTCTTCTCACCACTGATTGGTTTTGAGGATGTAACACCATGAATTAAACAAATCATGCCCTATTCTTCTCTTTACTTCTCTCTACTGTTCATTCAAAGTGGTCATTTCTTGCAACATTTTAATTTTAATTAGAAAACTTTTACTATATTGAGTTTTAGTAATGCAAAATTGCCTCAAGAACCACAAGTAACATAAAAAAGGTGATTCCGTGTTGTTTCTTTTCAACATTTTAAAATATTAATATTTTGGAAAAAAAAAACCTTCAAATTATTAATTTAGTTTTAAATATGTTCTATATCGCTTGCTTCAATTACAAGAAGTACATATAGACATAGACTTTCTTGAAAATTTTCTATAAAGCGTTTAAAAAACTGCGGCTTGTGTTATCCAAAATGAAGGCCTCAACAATACCGCTGATATTGATTAACATGCCAGACATGTTAGCGTTTTTTTTTTAAATTATGACGTTTAACTATAAATAAAAAGTTGTTTGTAATTGATAGGTCCTGGTACGACTGTGTACTGAATGAAAGGAAACAGATCTATGCTTTAATAAACTTGATTAGAAATGTGTTAAAAGTAGGAGTTTACTGTGATTTCAAGTATGCATTTAGTGTTGAATACAAGGCAAAATACTACCTAATTTGTTTGAATAACATAATTGAATTATCTTGAAGTGTGCATTACAACCCATATGTTTGATAATAAGTTCTAGAATCGTTTCATAACCCTTTTGTAATATAACATGCTTTTAGTATCCTTTATTAATCGCGGTATCATGGACGGGCGTGCATTGCTAAATCAACAGTATTTAAATACATTAAAAATATATAGGATATTAGCATTGTTCCTATTTCATTGACATGCAACTACTAGGAAAGAAAAAGCCAGAACCTAGTCTTCTACATGCGCACACGTATAGACGGTACACAGCCATATAGAAAGCAATGGTTTATGTAAATATTATTATATAATGTAAGTCTATTGTTCACTTCTCGAATAGTTAGAAAATACTATAGAAAAGTCAGCTTAAGCCTTTGAACAGACTCAAAAGAAGGCGACGGCCAAACTACCCAGAAGCAACTGTAGGCCATACCCAGGACTTGACTATTCATCGGATCTGATATAGGGTTAGTGAGTATGGTTCCTTGTAGACTGTACCGTGACAAGTCTACACTGCTAATATTCTAACTGAATAATTTATAGGTCCGACAATACAACTTCATAATGCCATACCTATCTCTGTGCAGCTGCTAACGGTTGCCGTGTCGACACAATCGTTCACCACATGTGATATTGTACTTGTCGCTTAAGTCCACAGGGAAATGTATTCCAACGTTGTTCAAAGAAAACAAAGGCTCCAACAAGGTTTCGAAAGTCAATCACAAGACAGAACAGCACAATATATCATATGTTTAGTACAATCGTTGGTTATCTTCCTATTCGGTGAATTAAA
Organism: Crassadoma gigantea; assembly: GCA_032360845.1. Classification (NCBI taxonomy): domain Eukaryota; kingdom Metazoa; phylum Mollusca; class Bivalvia; order Pectinida; family Pectinidae; genus Crassadoma; species Crassadoma gigantea. The sequence goes on along the minus strand of JAULCA010137403.1, from coordinate 12,892 downwards.
GCCCATTCGCTGCATTGGATAACTGTAACATATTACTGGTATTCCACTATGTCGGTACTATAGCATATTGACGGTTCACAAGTATGGCAGTTAAAACAGTCTATCTGCCTTCATCATGTCTGTTACAACTTATGATATTTAAAAGCTCTGACTTCCGATCTTAAGACATCTGTGCTGTTACGTACCCCGGGTATATGGTCCAGAACGCTCCGATGCTGTCGCTGTAATACAGAGACCGCCGAGTGCCAGATCGACCGCCTTCCTCCCCAATCGGTACACGTATACCCGTAACGCATATATAAGGACTACATGCCAGGTCGTATTGATATACCTACAATACACGGTCCGTTGGTCACTTGTATTGTCATGGCCAATATCAACTAATTCTGAGGAGACGTCATAACTGACCTAAATCAAGACATATGAGTGGACGTGTACCTATCTTCATGTTATATGAGAGATATGTTTATTACATTTCATAACTATCAAACACCAGGAAGTTATAGGCGCTTTCTTTGTTGTATTATGTTAAAGGTGAATACTATTTACAGTGATTATGATTCCACGTCAATAAAACTTTCTTCTCGTTAATGTCGTATTATAAAGTGTTATTTTATTCCTAAGTATGTCGCGGTTAATGTAACCTGAATATAAGCGGGACCTTGTTGTACTCATGGGTACCCATTTCTTTGTCCAGAAACCAGGCTATGTAGCTTCTGATCACTAATACAGTATAGATACTTCCTCTTTCTCATTTACGGTTTTACCAACTTTCAAGGACTTCAGTAGATTTACCGGGAAATTCTTAATAAAATATTTCCAGTTTTATTTAACTGAACTACAGTCACTGGCATGTATTGTAAAGGAGAATGTCCACAGACTATTAAACAATTTAGGGGGAAACGACTTATCTAATTTATAGTTATATTTGTTGTAATTCATCTTGACAATGATCTTAATTAATGAGATATAGGTGTTTTACAGTAAAAAAATTATCTACAGGGACAAATGACACTTAACATGTTCATACTCAACAGTTATATTCCACAAGTTAGTTAAACCTACTTTTCATATTTTTATCGAGTGCGTAGCACTTATGAAATGAATGAAAAAATGAGAAACTCATCCAGTCTCTTGTGAAATATAATTGTTATCAATCAAGAAAGCATATCCTCTAGACATCCACCAAACGGCTCTTTCAGTACTGACTTCCTTGAAGGACAGCATTTGTATACATGTATTATTGCCTGTATGCATAAGGCGAGATGATAACCACAACATTTCATAAGAACATTTCTACAGCATGGTAGAATGTCTCTAGAGAAAACATCTATATTCAATTAGTTTATTCCATAAGCCTTACGACTTATAAGATACAAAACACAATATTAATACATATTAACAGGGTAAACAGAGTAATGGTGTACAGGAGAGTGATAATTGAAAGTAATCGTATCATATATACACACACAAGAAAAAAATGTGATAATGCTATAATAACTGAGAGCGCTTCTAAAAGCAAATCTTATATATTTACCAAGATTACACAAATCTTTAACGTTAGTAACACTGAGCAATTTAACAAGTTTAAATACACTGGGGCGACGAAAATAATATGGCTTCAGGCATCTCACCCTTAAATGCATTAATAGGACACTTAGGATGAGGTAAATCTCATCCTCAATATCATTGGTATCACATAAAGTACAAACTCTATTGGACCTAGCTAAATTATTGTATCTTCCACTTTCAATATTGAGTTTATGAGAGCTTAAACGAATACATGAAATGCTGTTCTTATACAACTGATCGATAGGTTTTTCCAGGTAGTATTGCAGACCAAAAATATCTACTAAATACTGATACAATGTTCATTTCGGGGAATTCTGTATTTTAGACAAAATGTATATCATATTTTTTTTGCTTTTTTTTTTAACTTATACTCTTACTTAATCAATCTTACTTTCATAGCGGTTATTCCATAAATGCCCTAATCCCAACTTATTCAATTCTGATTATATATTTAAAATCCAATCATCATTGTCTAGTATTCTCTGTTCATAGCATGTTTTCAATATATAATTGTCTGTTTCTTTCACTTTAACCCAGTATTTCAATATTTTCATTTTCCGAACAATATACATTGGAAGTCTACCTAATTAATAATATGCAAGGTCATTACCTGTAGTTTTACCCACACCTAGTGGGTTTTTTTACAGAAACATGTATGAACCTTTTCAACTTCTAAAGCTCTGTGAAAACCCATTACTTCACTTGCATACCCCAATACACCGCTTACATCGAATATAAAACATAATGTTTCAGTATTAAATGTATGGCTCTTAATTTTGCTTGATAATACAAAATAGGCTTTCCTTCCCTTTTCTGTGGAATGTTACTAGTTTTATTGAATTTTCCATTAACATTAAAACGCATACCAAGATAATTAAATCCATTAACAACTTCTACTTCGCTCTTGTAATAAAACAATCTTTCGTCCTTTTTTACAATACCACCATTCAAACAGAAGTGCTTCTGCTATAGATATTTCCGACATTCCTACAGACAAATATACGAAGTCGGTCTCTCCTTTTTATATTGTTTTCATTAATTAAATTTCATACGGGAAAGATATGGCTCTAGTTAATTAAAAATCTTATCTGAACTAATGGGTTTTCTTTAAAGCAATGCCAGAGTGTTTTTCTTAAGTAATTGATAGTGTTTAATTATAGAAGCATTTGATATTGAACCCGGAATCATATCGGTAAATGTTGTGTCTAAATAAACATTATCATTGAAACAATCAGCAACTTGTACTAAGGTATCTGTGGTCACGTGACATAACATGTGTTAACACATCAGTTTTAGAGACCAGTATACTAGTATAACTGATATTAAACGCGGTTGACATCATGTTTGAGTTAACATGCATGCATTACAAGTGGATGTGTAATTTAATTAGGGGTCTAGATTTATCCTGAACTAAATACATCTGTTGGTTATCGGATCGGTATGAGTGCCCAACTCCATGCACCTCGCCGACATTTAAATAGCGGCATGTGTGAGGTCCCCACCAGTCCATGGCTCCAAGCGTCGATCAGTATCACACGGACGCTTAATTACTCTTGCTTTTTATCGCAATCCGTTCAAAGAAAAAATCAGACCAACTTTTTTTACCAGAACAATGTATGCAAAATAATGTAAAATGTTTCTAATGTTGTTATGCAAACAAGTCCTTTGATCTTTAGAAGAGTTTGGGACTGGCGATCTGATTGGGGACGGCATAAGAAAGCCCTTTGCACACGTGACAGTGTTTGGAATGTATTTTGCAATGATCGTGTCTTTCGAACCGAACAATTAGACGAGATATGTAGGAACTATGTAAAGGTTGTTTTGAAGGTGTAGCACGCGTTATCGCTACATCCGTTACCTAATATCCGTATATCTCTAACAGATAATGCTGCACGGCAAGTACGTGTCTCATTAATCTATAATCGGGTATGAGGATTACTGGAGGTGACAGCTGTCTGTGTCAGGGTAAACGTCTGATGGATCAAGAATATAAACATTCCTGGTGAGGGTCTTGTTTATGGACACAACAGGTATAGTTATAAGGACTGCATTACAGTTCTATCAAATAAAGTCATGGTTAGATAACCTCGAGTCGCCTTTAAGTTCCTTTGCGTGCTGTCATTTCACATATGACCAGTTCTATAAACGGAGTATTGACAATGAGTTATGTCTTCAGCAGGTCATTACTTACTGTCCAAACGTTCACACTAATGACCTGGCGGAATGACAGAAGCGTCCCATTGATGTCACGCTACTCCATCATACGATATTATCTCGTCACTTTCACATATTAATTATATTGAAAGCATTTCGGATTAAGTAACAATCCACAATTGTCCAGCAAAAACATTTGCTACATATCATATATGGTTTATTGTTTTTACTGCAGTTCTATTTTATGAATTACACTGTATATATTGTACTTCTTTATATTGGATCCCTTGACTACATACCTTTTCTAACAAACTATGGCTCGTTACATACGCTCCCACTATTCCTTAAATAAATTGCCTTCCGAAATGTTTACTGTATTGGTCAAAGTAAAATAATTCACCTTTTACTGCTTATTCACGTAACGGCACACAATTTAAATGAAAGGGACTTTCGGAGAATTTTGAATATCTTTATCTGAAGTAGCGCCTGTTTCAATGTTTCCTTTCTTCATAATACAATCCTAAAATACAAAGTGTATTTGGTCGAAACTAAAAATTGTATACACATTTGGTCAGGTCAACTGCTGCACCTGATGGGATGCAGCTTTTGTCCACATAAACATGGTAGCATTCCGAACTTCAATAAAATGTTGCAAATGTTTACCGTTCGGAGTTTGGATACGATCAATCCGGAATGTATATGCCGGCATTGGTTAAAAATGTCATGTTATATTTCGTTTTCTTCAAAATTGTCAAGGGCAGATACAAATAATTTATGATAATAAAAACAAACAATTTTGTTATACATCACGAAGACAAATGCACACCGAGGACGATATAAAACGTGATATCACTAGGTAGGAAGACAACAGTGTGGAGTTTGGTAAAAGAAACTTTCAACCTTTAACGAACACATTTACACTTAGTCTCGGCGATTTGTGCAAGGGATGTTACTGAAAAGAGGTACATAAACATGTACCGACCTCGTTATGGCATTTAACTTTATCATTTCCTCTTATCTTAGAGATTTTCTTTGGCAGTCACCTGTTTTACTTTTCACAGAGATGTTGTTGTCCATGTAAATAATATATATTTGGTGAAGCTTCACATTGACAACACAAACTGGAGTTCGACCAACGAAAATATCGACGAAGACGGTACAATATAATATGGTGGACTGGGGGGTTCCAGTGTTGACTACCATTGTACCACTGATGTTTTCCTTTTTGTATGAGTTTTACTTTCGTTGTCACTACCCTGGCTCCGTTGGAGGACTTTACTTGGATTTTACCAAGATTTACATGTTGTCTATTACCCTGTTGGAACACCTTTGATATTTTGTTGATGTTTTACCTTAGATTCATCAATGTTTAGTGCATCCGGCGGTCTTGTTTACTCTTTTCATGCATCATCGGTAAGGATTGTCATTCCGTTCTGGAGTTTATTCCGTTCCTGTTGTTTTGTTGTCTCATCCACATTCCTGTTATTTTGGTGTCTCCTAAGATCCTGCTGTTTATTGCCTTCTCAGATCCTGATGTTTTGGTGTATCAGCAGAGATCCTATTGGTTTAGTGTCTCACCAGAGATCCTGTTGTTTTGGTGTCTCAATAGAGATCCTGATGTTTTGGTGTCTCAATAGAGATCCTGTTGTTTTGGTGTCTCATGAGAAATCCTGTTGTTTTGGTGTCCCAGCATTGATCCTGTTGTTTTGGTGTCCCAGCAGTGATCATGTTGTTTTAGTGTCTCAGCAGATATCCTGTTGTTTTGGTGTCTCAGTAGATATCCTGTTGTTTTGGTGTCTCAGTAGAGATTCTGTTGTTTTGGTGTGTCAGTAGGTATCCTGTTGTTTTGGTGTCCCAGCAGTGATCCTGTTGTTTTGGTGTCCCAGCAGTGTTCATGTTGTTTTGGTGTCTCACAAGAGATCCTGTTGTTTTGGTGTGACAGTAGAGATCCTGTTGTTTCGGTGTCACAGTAGAAATCCAGTTGTTTTGGTGTGTCAGTAGAAATCCTGTTGTTTTGGTGTCCCAGCAGTGATAATTTTGTTTTGGTGTCTCATCAGAGATCCTGTTGTTTTAGTGTGTCAGTAGAAATCCTGTTGTTTTGTTGTCCCAGCAGTGATCGTGTTGTTTTGGTGTCGCAGCAGTGATTATGTTGTTTTGGTGTCTCAGCAGAGATCCTGTTGTTTTGGTGTCTCGGCAGAGATTCTGTTGTTTTGGTGTCTCGGCAGATATCCTGTTGTTTTGGTGTCTCAGCAGAGATCCTGTTGTTTTGATATCTCAGCAGATATCCTGCTGTTTCGGTGTCTCAGCAGTGATCATGTTGTTTCGGTGTCTCCTCAGCTCCTGTTGTGTTGGTTTCATTCAGAGCCGGCTTTCTTGGTGTTTCCTTTTATCCTGTTGTTGACATTTTACATATACAGAAGTTCCGGGTTTGTTATTGTGTAAGACGGCAGTAACTTGAACATCAGCGATAATGCAACGCCAATAAGAGTGAAATATAGCGAAAAATATAATATGGAAGACGACTTGGTCACAACTGTCGTTCGAATTTTCTGTCTGTTCATCTTATTCATTTCCAAACAAAGTGTGATATTTGCAATGAATAATATTGATTATTGCTGTGTATAATTTTAATTGCTGTGTAAAATATTGGTATTTGCTATTTTTGATACCTGCTGCTTTGTATAACGTTAGTATTTGTAGCTGTTTATAAAGTTGCAGGCTCAGGTAAGTTTCATTAGGATGTTGATACTTTCACCAGTATCGATCCCTGTAAGGTGAGTATACCTGTACCGCTAGTGTGTCAATAACAGACATGCTAGTGATCGACCACTGTTTCGTGCAAGACTTGGCAGCCACAGCAGTGTTGGAAGTCTGACAAAATAAGTATTGTTTTACTGTGTAGTGTTGCTAGTATACATTATGTATTTATCGTTGTCTGTATTCGAGCAGCTAATTTAAGGTTTGATTATGGGAGTCAATAAATAGGACGCTATCTGACGTAGTTTACGCGTAAATCAATAGATATACATAGCGGTAGGCTGGTTCAGCTTCTTGAGTTACTTGTCACGTGTTTTTTATTTGTTTTCTTCAAATCGAAGTTACACTGTTTTGCATTTAATTAGATTTATTTGGAAGTTTTGAATAGGATTGTTTTACGTTCCCGCACATAATCAAGCACTAACATAATTCTTTTAGTTTCTTTGTCTTTTCTGAAATCATCAAGTCGAACACCAAACTATTTTCCTGTCTCCGATTAAGGATCTGCCCCAAGCTCTTGCACAAGTATTCTCCAACGTTTGTACTGGAGGTTTCGAAGATTATTGTGAGGCTTTGCAGCTGTTGCTTTGTTGTTTGTTGGACGGTTTTTCCTTTATCTAAGTCCGACCACCAAGCTTACTGGTTGGTTCTCTTCCTCTGTCGGACCTTTGTGGTTCTTCACTTTACTTAGAACTGTGATTTGGTTAGCCCCCGTAGGTGCTCAATCCGGATATCCGTATCTGTTCATTGACCAATGAATAAGTATATGACCTTATCTGCTGTTCAATTTGGTCTATGACAGTGATTTTACGTACTTGTTCAAAACATGGTGAGAATCGAAATTATCGGTCGTGTGCATCTTTTTAAACAACTGCCCTCATAGTTCCATATGTAGGCAGATTGTAAGAAATAGTATGAAGTTTTGGGTTTACTTCTCACATGGGAATCTGATATTGCTGGTGGAATCTATGGTGTTGGTGTGTACAATCTCTTTGACCTTTTTATGAACTCTGTTATGTCGTCAACATATCTTTTTCACAAACTTTTGCATATTGTTCCAAATATTGTATGAATAAATTGATCGCAGTTTGGGTTGTCAATACCAATTCTAGACATGATGTTATGGATATGGAAATTGCTGTTTTATGAATGTAAGTGGTTTTGAATAATTAGGCCGACTTTAGATTTGCTAGCAAGGAGTACACAACATCAGATGAAAGGAGTTCCTCGGCTTCTTAATTCATTACTTTTTAACATTTTTTTTAGAGTTCTTAACATGGTTACAAAACCCGCAAGCGATTTACATGTGTTTCCTAGAAGCCTTAAAATTAAAAAACAGAACCAATGTAGACCACGATGGGTCGCAAAAGTTATTAAGTTTTATATAATTGAAACAATCATTAATCAAGAATTTCATTTGGAAGCGCGAATCAGTCTTCATATGGAAGGAGCTCGGAATTCCCGTACTAATGGTCGGATGGGTAACTCCTTACTTTTCCAAGTTTCACATTATAGGTGAAGAACGTCCCTAAGAACACCAGAGCACGTATTCATGAAACCATTCTCATGTTCAAATTTAGATTTTGTCCACTAGCCCAATAGCTTGTTTCTGTGAGAAATAAAAAAAAATAATCACATTTTATCAATGATATTTGAGAACTTTAAGTAGAATTACAGACGACTATGTTTTTAATTTTTACACTTGACGTTTTGACCATGTTACATGATTTAAGCGAGTTACAAGAAAGTTGGCTTGACCACATACATAACTCATGCTTGAGCATGAGAATGGTTTTGTGAATACGGGCCCTGGTCAAATCAATCATTGATGAAATTATAAGTGCTGTTGTCTGTATCTAAAATGCTTAACATTCAGGGTTTCTTGATCAATCGAGTATCATTATTTTGTTTTAATTTCATATAAAGACAGTTTGAATGTCATGAATAATGTGATATCCGTGTATGGACAGTTTTATTATCAGCTTTGGTCTCATAACTGCATTCATATGAAAATTTTTCGAGTATCGATTTTGAGCAAGAAATAAATAATGATCGTGTTGGTAAATATTATCCTTGTGTGTATTAATGGACGCAAAGAATTAAAGATTCTCTAGATTTAATTTTATCGACCGTGCAATTCTTTGTTTTTTGTTATCATTTTTTAAATGTATTATCGAACAACATCAAAAGCCAGACATGTTTGATGTTGACCAAATTAGGTATGTATTTCTATTTCTAATTATTATAATCGGGTTTATCTACATGTAGTTAGAATAATCAGTGGGGTTTATTATACAAATCTTTAATACACCTAACGCACGGGTAGTACTACAGGTAATTATGTAAGCCCTCTCCCCCATACAGCACACGAAATACCCCAGGGACTCGCACCTGTACACCAGATCTGTCGGCATGATATGGATATAAAAAGGTTAGCTAACGATGGCTGTATTATCATCAGTACTTAATGACCTTCAAACAATGTCATTAGCAGTCCATGTTACCAACAATGATGCATGTTATCCTTAAATGTTCACGCCAGATTAAGGAAAAACTATGGTGGCATATTTCTGCCATCGACTTACGACTTGCGAGTTATCTATGTCGACATAATTTTTAAAAT
>JAULCA010137292.1:0-15381 GCA_032360845.1 Crassadoma gigantea | reverse complement strand
TTCCCAAGCCCTAGGGCAGCTAATTATAACAGGTGGTGGGGGTCTGGGGGTCTTCACACCTCTTTTGTGTACATAATGAAGCTAATGCCCAAGTGTCTGAGTAAGATTTGGGTATGGCTACGACTCGCGAACTTTAACCTGAAATTTTCTACTTTCGCCAATGCAATTTTAAAATCGCCAATTGGTTTTTGTTTTCGCCATTGGCGCCGTTGGCGACTGACAGCGCGAGCCCTGCATTTACACTGTCATCACTGTAGTGACTTCAGTTTAAAAGTAGATGAGCATTGGAGCATCATCACCTGACTGCAAATTTAGCTAGTTAACATGAAAGTGAAATAGATTCCAACGTGACTATTAAGCGTTTTTATTTGAAATTTATGAGGTTAAAATCAATTGCTTGTTATTTTGATAAAGTCAAGAGAATATGAACCGGAATTATGATATCTTCATTGTCCTGGTTGGTATTTGTAGCATTTCCCGGTCACCAAAGAACTATGCTAAGATGGACGATCTGCGACGGCCACCTCTACATGAAGAGGGGAAGCTACCACACCCAGAAATCCCGATGGATTTGGATGATGATGACATCACCTTCAAGTTTAATACAGGGGACACTGGTAAGTCCATGGAATAGATAAATTACAGGACTATTACTGGGCATATATATTCATACTGAAAACTGAAAACTTACCTTCTATACAAGATGTGGAGAAGATGAGAAAAATAGGAATTAACATGTGTTGATACATAGATTTTCCTCTTTAAACTTTGGGGACTGTAGATAAAAAAACATGGGTCTGTGTCAAAGGTGTCTATCCTTTTGTATTCTGTACTCATCAAATAGAAAACTTAAGGAATGTTGATGTGTTTCTGCCAACAGACCTGATACAGGAAGCAGACGAGAGCACAGACACCTTCAACACACAATCTTCACTCCCAGAGGATGTTAAAGGCACTTCCCTAGAGGGTGCCACACAGTTGTCTCCCATAGGGGGTGTAATTGAAGGTGTGGTCAGGCTGCCTGCCTCCCCTGAAATGCCAACACCCTTTACCTCACTAAGGGATACCCATGACAGTCCTCTAAGACTGCGACAGAGTCCCTTGATGAAAAGTCTGCCTCGCTCACCTACAGTGAAGCTGTCCAAGTCCCCAGTGAGGGGCCTTTACACGCCTAAATACCAGCAGTATGGAGAGGGTCCTAGCAGGCTGGAGGAAGAAATTGTCAAGGAAAAAAATGTAATATCAGAAGAAAAAGAAGACCCCATAGAGATTGACCTGACTGAGGATGAGGACATGGTTTCAGACGATGTTAAAAATACTTCCATTGACGACCGTGTGCATAACGCCAGTCAGATCATAAGTAGTAGTGTATCGCCTTCATTAAAAACAGACAGATTAGAGGAGAGTCATTTGGAATCTGTACCCCTACCCTCGGAGAGTGTTCACTCCGAACAATCTCATCATCAGTCATTGTTTGCCGAGGCAGATAGCAGCAACATGGAGGTATGTAGTTCTGACACTCAAGTAGGACAGATCCGACATGTGTCTTTCAGCACAGAGCTGGTGCCGGCAGGGGAAATCGAAGGGCTGTCTGAGCCTCAGTGTTCATCGTCCACCATAGATGGTAATGACAATGCAAACTCACAGATATATGATGATGTGCAAGAGATAATCCCATCAGAATTGGTGCTGAAGGAAAATAAACCCCTGGAAATAAGTATCCCAGGTAGTGATTTTACAGCTCCTCCTTCTCCTTCTCCGCGCAAATCTCCGCGGCTATCTAGAGGTAGCGAAGACAGGGATCTACAGTCTACAGTCCCAGTCTCACCGAAGCGACTCTCAAAAAGTCCCTCTGTCTCACCAAAACGTTCACCCAAGCATCACAAGGAAGCTACCAAAGACGTGAGTGAGGAACTTGTTGTTGAAGTGAGTGAGACGGAGACTGGCAGTGGTCCTTCCTCTCCCAGGCGCTCCCCTCGTTTTACACTTCAGGTAAGGGTCGGAATACACTTGATGGGAAACATGTTTTATCCAACACCAAAACATAATATCGAAATACACAGGTCTTTAAGTCAACTAAGCCAAAGGTTTTTCAGCTCACATCTCAACAATAAAAAATCAATATCTTAAAACTTGAGTGATTGTTGAGGTGAACATGGAATGTGTTGGATGAGACTGTTTTCAATGTTATTTGAGTTGCAATAATGTAGTTTGATAGCTCTTATCGATGATGTTCTATAAAGTTTGTAGAAATTTGACAGCACCATTCTTGGTTAAATGAAGATGAACTGATACAAAGTTTATAAGAGTCTAGAATCTTAAATGATGATTAATTGACACAGGTTATAAGAGTCTAGAATCTAAAATGAAGATAAATTTATACAGAGGATATAAGAGCCTAGAATCTTAAATAATGAATTGATACAGAGGTTATAAGAATCTAGAATGTTGATAAATTTTGGTTTTAGGATGCATGGTTTGGTAGAACCTGGCTTGGCATTAAGACAGTTGTTATGCTAATATCACAAAGCTGATACAGTGTGTAATTGTCAGACCTATCTAGGTGACACAGCACTCCCCCCCACCAAGCTGATATTGAGTATGAAATAAGTTTGAGGTTAAGTTTTGTTTGTAGACAACAGAACAATGAGTGGGATAAATAAGGTGTTTTCTTTTGAATAGCTGGATGACAGTCCACCCCCTGCATTGTCACCACGGATACCTCCCACCCCTCCCGAGTCAGGCCAGGACACGCCACACAAATCCCAGGACAGGGTTAGTATGCAAACCAAATTCTATCATTTTTACAACACAACTGTAAAGTTAAAGTTGAATTCAGTCCCCATATTCCCTGAAATGATTAAACTCTGCACTTCAATGTGCACAAAAAAAATAGAAGAGAGGCCAAGAAATTATGTGATGAGAATAAATTTGGCTACCTTTTTGTCATTTTTGTCACGCCGCTACAAAGTAGAGAAAGCCAGACTTAATGTGTTGCTTTTCCACCGATGGCAGCATCAACATTAAGTTTTAGCGTATAGATCAGTTTCACTGAGAGTAATTGCTAGACCAAACAAATTTGGACCATAGTTGCATCTACCTACTACATCTCAACCCATGCATCCAATTCTGGACGCAGCCTACCTTTCATGGTCCATTGAATTTGTCAGCATCTCTATCAATATTAAGTTTTTACATTAAAGTTAGTTTCTCTGAAACTATCTAATTGCTACACCAACCAAACTTGACATGTGCATTGATGGTCAAACGGGCACAAATGAGACTTATCAATCCATTTTGCTTATAGTGCAGCACTTTTCCAACTTGATATTATCAGAAAAAGTGTGTTATCCTATAAAGTGTTTAAGGCATTACCCTATTTGGTGGAATGGTAGAGCTTGCAATGAATAACAGGATACTGTACCAAGGCAGAATTGAAATAAGATGCCCTGATTGTTAGCTCACCTGCCAGGGGGGGCTGAGGGGCGGGGGCAATTTGGCTTTATTGCTTTAAGTGACTTCTCTGGAACTAAGACATGGGTATTAACTATATTTGACTGGAAGCATCCCTAGGTGGTGAGGATTCAAAATTGTACAAATGGTGGGGCTGACGACTTCTTCTCTGGAACTAAGAGATGGATATCAACCATATTTTACTGGAAGCATCCCTAGGTGGTGGGAATTTAAAATTGTACAAATGGTGAGGCTGACCCCCCAGGTGGCTTAGGGGTGGGGCCAAAAGTGGGCAATTTGGCTACATGCTTTAAGTAACTACTCTTCTTGAACTAAGTGATGGCCAAAAGGGGGTAATTTGTTATATTGCTTTAAGCGACTTCTTCTCTGGAACTAAAGGTTGATATCAACCATATTTGACTGGAAGCATCCCTAGGTGGTGGGGATTTAAAATTGTACAGGTGGTGGAGCTGACCCACCAGATGACTCGGGGTTGGGGCCAAAAAAGGGCGAATTGTCTTTATTGCTATAAGCAACTTACTTTGTGTAACAACTTCCTCTGCTGACCCCCCTCCCCGCTAAGGGTGGGGCCAATAAAGTTAATTACTTTGACATTCCCACTGATAACCATATATACAATTGCTGAGTATAAAAAAAAGAATGCACTTTTGCCAACCCTTGGAGACATAGTCCCTGGGTCATAACTTTAAAATGTTTGAGATCCCTACCCCAAAACTATATATACAAATGCTGGGCATAAAGAGACGAATGCAGTCATGATATGCGAATAGACCCTAGGGTCTGACTGAACTCCTAGGGACCTAGTTTCTTTGTCAAAGCTTGGAAACAGTTGAGACCCCCACCCTATAACCATATATACAATTGCTGAGTATAATTATATAAAGCGATGAATGCACATATGCTTCCAGGACGGCCTTGGGGTCTGCCCCACCCTTGGAGACTTAACCCCTGGGTCATCACTTCGAAATCACATAGTTAAGATCCCCACCCCAAAACTATATATAAAAGTGTTAGGCATAAAGAGACAATATAAGAATTGATCCTGGGGTCTGGCCACAACCCATTGGACCTAGTTTCTGAGTCACAGCAGCTTGGAAACAGTTGACATCCCCACCTCACAACCATACATAAAATGCCTGGGTTTGAAAAATCTAATACAGATATCTACAAGGAATGGCCTTGTGGTCTGGCATATTTCCTTGGATCTCATTTGGAGAATATTTTGCCATGATTGTGAAGATATCGATGTGAGTGATACAGGCCTTCTGGGCCTCTTGTTTTGCATACATAATGTAGTTAGTATAAAAAAAAGATTAAATGACAATGGTTCCTGGTATACATTAACTATCCTAATAAATTTTCCAGATCATATAGTTCTGATAAATTATTAAATTACAGGCAAGGAAGTCAAAGTCTAGAAGTCCGACTGGCAGATCTATAGCAACCCCATTACTTACACCTACTCGGAAATCTGTTCGACATCAAAAACAGAAAGTGGTCATCTTGGAGACAAAGCCTGACAAAAACATTGACCATTTGACATCTACTCAACACTCATCACAAAAACATATGAAAGAATCAGTACTGAAAATGAAATCTGAAGGGGAGACGGATCCTGCGGATCCTCCCACTCTCTTAGCACAGCCTGTCGCTGATGATGAATTAGAGGAACCAATAACTCCCACAAGACGTGGACGTCCTAAGAAACTACCAAATCTTGTAATTGATACATTCTCACAGGAGCCGACGACACAAACAAGGCGTAGACGCTCTAAGGCACAGCCTACCCCTGTAGTTGATTCAACCCAACAGGAGCCGACAACACCAACAAGGCGTCGTTCCAAGGCACAGCCTTCTCCTGTAGCTGATTCAACCCAACAGGAGCCGACGACACCTACAAGACGTGGTCGTTCAAAGGCACAGCCTACCCCAGTAGTTGATTCAACCCAACAGGAGCCGTCAACACCAACAAGGCGTCGTTCCAAGGCACAGCCTTCTCAAGTAGCTGATTCAACCCAACAGGAGCCGACGACACCCACAAGACGTCGTACCAAGGCACAGCCTACTCCTGTAATTGATTCCACCCTACAAGAGCCAACGACACCTACAAGAAGGGGTCGTTCTAAAGCACAGCCTACCCCTGATAAAAGCTTTAAAATCTCAGATATCCCACAAGAACCTGTCACCCCAACTAGACAAACAAGAGGGTCCAGAACTTCTATAGATATCCCAGAAACAGTGCCATCTACCAAGGAACAGACCACGCCCACAAGGCAGAGTCGTCGAGGCACTTCAGTTGATACAACCACAGAAGTACCGACCCCTCAGGAGCCTTCCACACCCACAAGGCGTGTACGGAAAAAGGCGAGAGGAAATACTTTAAACCATGAAGAGTCTGTCCAGAAATCTGCAGCACTCGCCCAACAATCATCAACCAGCACTAAGACTGAGGGTGAGTATTATATGGCTAGCACTCTACTGTAATAAAGATAACTTAAATTTTAGCAGAAAACTAAACCTCTGCATTATATCAGAGGTGTACAAATTTAGAATATTGGCTGCAGGTTATATCCAACCTATATTTTCATAGTAAATATTGGAAATTTTCACAGGCTTCAGCAATAAATAACTGTCAGTTTTCTCTGGACATTCAATTTTATCATAGAATATCTTAGAATAAATCTGGAGTTTTGTTCAGTACTGCTGTACATGCCATAACAGTTACACACTTTTATATCAACAGAATTTGTGGCAGCAAGCTCGTTCACATTTGCAGAACCTGTGTTAATGGACTTCAAGCAGGGTGAGTAACTCCAGTGAGATCAGGTCATTACTGTGCTCAATGCGAAAACTTCTTTACCTGACCTCATCATGTTTAGGTTGTTCTTGCTTGAAATACTGACTGCATGGAAGGCAAATTAAATTTATTTAACAGGTGAGTGTTCAGACAGCCCCCAAAAATAAGCAGATTTCAATCAGAGGGTATATTTCACAATGAAATAACCATTACCCTATTTGTGATTTGAATAGCTATCATTGCATCACATGACCAGCCGTATGGAGAAATGTATACTGATATGTTATTCATTAACGTTCGCTGTTAGGTAAATTCACCCTCAATGTGGAGGGCAAAAAATAAGAAAGTTAAACTGCATCAAAGGTTTCCTGGTATACAGTTTATTGTAAGGTATTTTGTTTGATCTCAGTTGTCTTGCCCATTCTCTTATCTGATGTTTTCTATTCTTCAGCAGATGAAGTTAAGCCATTAACACCATTGAAGTCGTTTATATTCTCACCGCCTATTACGAGATCCCGAGAAAGCTTCTACAGGTCACAAGCTACCAGGAAGCGCAGCAGTCGGGAGCTAGAACTAAAAGCTGAATCAGTAACCCCTACATCTATAATTCTTCCTCCACAACCCGAGGCAACGCCTCCACCACAACCTGTTCCTATCAAGAAGGAGAAAAAGGCCGCTAAGAAAATGTAATACTTCATTATGTCCTGATTCATCCACAGTTCATTGTTGTTCAATTGAGACATGTTAATAGACTTTCTTAAATGGAACAAAAATTCAAAATAATTCTTATCCCAAAAAAAATATGTCACTGTGCAAATGAAATGATTTTATGTCGGAGCAAAACAATGTATCATTGGTACTTTCTGATTCAACTCAACAATTTTTTTTATTACAGCAAGAAGAAGGCTGTTGAGGAGACAGTCTTACTGGTCAGTCCAATCATAGAAGAACAAGAACAACCTCCACGTCGAATAGTGACTCGCCAACGAGCTAAGAAGGAGGATGCTACCACAAAGACACTCCGTGGATCCGAACCTTCCAAGGCATCGCGGCTGAGGAGCAAGAGAAAGCCAGTCAAACTGTGATACATAAACTTAGGGATGCAATATAACAATTATCTAGGTGATTCACAGGAACAGTGATACTTCATGTCCTGTGAGTTGTTCAGTAAACTCTCCAAGTAGTGGTATCTGTCACTATGTGTCTGTGTTACTGGTAACTATCATTCAGACCTCCTTACTACTGGGATACGCTCTGTCAAAGCAGGAACGGTACCAGAAATTGTTTCAAAGAACAAATTCAAACATCTCCCCTGTGAAAGTGTGCGATAGGTTCTGGGGTATTGAAGAAGTTGCTCAAGAAATGTTTCTATGGAATCAGATGTGAAGAAGAAATGTGATTTATATGTTTCATGTAAATTTATACTGCATTTAGCATAAAGTGAAACACTTCATTTTTGTCACCCGTGTTATGCGAAAGATTTTTTTTTGTGTCAGTTCAAGAGGAGACCCATTTGCGGAATTACTTCTTCAGCAAATATTCAATCTATTGTTTATCACTATCAAAATTGAAACACATGAAATTCAAGGGATTGACTGTAGGTATTTTTACTAGTGTTTTGTTTTCCAGTAGAGACTGGCTGATTTAATTTGTTAAAAAAAAAATTGTCTAGCATGTTTGTCATACATTTTAAGTAAACACTCTTATTTCATATTCATTGCTTTCATAGCCTCACACAATATCTAAGTTTCACTTTGCATTAGAGGGTTATAGGACATTAATCCAGAAACAGGATGTTCTGTATGGTGCGTAAATTTGAAACAAGTTTTTTTGTTTTTGCTAACTTTACAGTCGGAATACAATCTTCATGATGTCACAAGGAGCAGTATCTCAATTCACAGCTGAGACAAAATTAAATGTTATTTTTAATTCTTTACTAAAATGTGTCTCTTAAGATAATTTCATAATGCACATAATGAAAGGACCATTCCATATATGTTAATAAGAAAAATAGGAGTGTTTCATAAAAATTGTATGAAATGGAAGCTTGTTCAAAATGTCTGAGGTTCTCTATGTGTGTGTGGATACTTGTTTAAAATGATCATACTCTCAGTAAGATGAAATTGATTAAATAAGTCAAAATGCATGTGAAAATAAACCAGTTCATGGATATCTGCTAGGTGTATCATCTAGTTAGGAAAATAAAGGTAATTAAATTGATGAGATATTGAGATTTGTTTATTGAGAGAAGATGGAAATTTTATTCGTGGGACTCGATCTACTTTATCTTCAATACCACTACGCTATGTAACTAATATTGATATTAAGTGTTCAACCATGTTACTACCAGAGCAGTCTGTCAATGATAACGCTTACCATAAAATATGTTCCTTGCAAAGTGCATTAATGCTACTGTGTACACCATCAAAATGAAAGTCAATTCTTATTTGAAGATAGTTATTTTAATCAAATGTAGAGCAACTGATTCATAGAAATTGCATAAAAGTGCTGGAAAGGGGCTTGAATTTTGCCACAAATCATGTTAAATGTTTTAACATACTTGCCCTCTATAAAGTTGAATATAAAAATGTAATGAATAAAGTTCATAGCTATCGGCAAAATACAAGTCTCCAGTATGGTACATGACAATACATTTGAAATGTAGGGAAATAATAACACTCAACAATTGCCATATCTGCAAAGCATAAAACTCTCAACAATGGCCATGTCTGTATAGCGTATAACTCTCAACAATGGGCTGGCTGTATAGCGTATAACTCACAACAATGGCCATGGCTGTATAGCGTATAACTCTCAACAATGGCCATGGCTGTATAGCGTATAACTCTCAACAATGGCCATGGCTATAGCCCTAACTCAACAATGGCAATGGTTGTATAGCGTATAACTCTCAACAATGGCCATGGCTGTATAGCGTATAACTCACAACAATGGCCATGGCTGTAAAGAGTATAACTCAACAATGGCCATGGCTGTAAAGCGTATAACTCTCAACAGTGGCCATGGCTGTATAGCTTTTAACTCAACAATGGCCATGGCTGTGTAGTGTAAAACTCACAACAATGGCCATGGCTGTATAGCGTATAACTCAACAATGGCCATGGCTGTATAGCATATAACTCTCAACAATGGCCATGGCTATATAACGTAAAACTCTCAACAATGGCCATGGCTGTATAGCGTATAACTCTAAACAATGGCCATGGCTGTATAGCATATAACTCAACAATGGCCATGGCTGTATAGCATATAACTCAACAATGGCCATGGCTGTATAGCGTTGAACTCTCAACAATGGCCATGGGTGCATAGTGTTTAACTCTCAACAATGGCCATCGCAGTATAGCGTATAACTCTCAACAATGGCCATGGCTGTATAGTGTATAACTCTCAACAATTGCCATGGCTGTATAGCGTATAACTCTCCACAATGGCTGTAGCTGTATAGCGTATAACTCTCAACAATGGCCATGGCTGTTGAGCGTATAACTCTCAACAATTGCCATGGCTGTATAGTGTATAACTCTCAACAATGGCTGTGGCTGAATAGTGTACAACTCTCAACAATGGCTGTGGCTGTATAGTGTTTAACTCTCAACAATGGCCATGTCTGTATAGCGTATAACTCTCAACAATGGCCATGGGTGTATAGCGTATAACTCTCAACAATGGCCATGTCTGTATAGCGTATAACTCTCCACAATGGCCATGGCTGTATAGCGTATAACTCTCCACAATGGCTGTAGCTGTATAGCGTATAACTCTCCACAATGGCTGTGGCTGTATAGTGTTTAACTCTCGACAATGGCCATGGCAGTATAGCATATAACTCTCAACAATGGCCATGGCTGTATAGTGTGTAACTCTTAGCAATGGCCATGGCTATATAGTGTTTAACTCTCAACAATGGCCATGGGTGTATAGCGTATAACTCAACAATGGCCATGGCTGTATAGCGTATAACTTTCCACAATGGCTGTGGCTGTATAGTGTTTAACTCTCCACAATGGCCATGGCTGTATAGCGTACAACTCTCAACAATGGCCATTGTTGAGAGTTATATGCTATACAGCCATGGCCATTGTTGAGTTATATGCTATACAGAACATGGCCGCTGTATAGCGTTTAACTCTCAACAATGGCCATGGCTGTATAGTGTTTAACTCTCAACAATAGCCATGGCTGTATATAGCGCCCTTTGTGATTTGTGAAATTACTCTAAAGTACTTTACAACATATGGATAATAGTAAGAAAACAAAAACAAAGGCATACAATCACTGTTATACATTTAAGCAAGCAATGTGCATATAATTGAACAAGGGTGATATTTACATAACGTCTTTTCAAAGATTCTAAAATGCAGACGTGAAAGGATGAGTTTTGTCCGTAGGTCACAGTACGAGATTTTGGGACACGCAAAGATTCTGACTCCAACCGCAGTGATCGTGACGGCTGATACAGGGTAACAAGCTCCTGTAGGTACTGAGGAGCTGTTCCATTCAAGGCCTTGTATGTGTACACTGGATATTTGTACTGTGATCTGTACTGTACGGGTAACCAGTGCAAAGAATAAAGCACAGGTGTGATGTGCTCTCTTTTTCGAATACGATTAACCAGTCGTGCTGCAGTGTTCTGCACCCTCTGCAGAATGGTGGGCTATTCAAATCACCCTGCCTCCATCATCCGACCTTAAACAATTCTTGTTATCGCTATTTCTCAAAAAGTAACAGAGATATCTTTCTCAAATTTCTTAGGTAAGTTCCCCTTGGTCCTAAGCTTTGAGACTGACCAGATTAACAACTTGGATAACAGGCATCCATCTTGGATTTTGATAGTGAAGGTTTGCTATTGCTATTTCTCAGGAGGTACAAGAGGGATCTTTCTCAAATTTTATATGCAAGTTCCCCTTGGTCCTTAGCTTTGCAGGGCAACTTTTGAGACTGATCCGATAAACAACATGGCCGACAGGCAGCCATCTTGGATTTTGATAGTGAAGGTTTGTTATCGCTATTTTTCAAGAAGTACAAAAGGGAACTTTCTCAAATTTGTTATGTTAGTTCATCTTGGTCCTGAGTTGTGCAGGGTAGCTTTTGAGACTGATCTGATAAACAACATGGCCGACAGTCAGCCATCTTGGATTTTGATAGTGAAGGTTTGTTACTGCTATTTCTCAATAAGCAGTGGATAGGTCTTTCTCAAATCTTATATGTAGGTTCCCCTTGGTCCTTAGCTGAATGTTTTTACTTTTGAGATTGATCAGATAAACAAAATGGTAGACAGGCTTCGATTTTTGATATTTAAGGTTTGTTAATACTTTTTCTCATGAATAACTTGAGGGATCTTACTAAAATTTGATATTTAAGTTCCCCTTGATCCCTTGTGCATGTTTTATTTTGAGACTGATCATGAAAATGAAATGGCTAAGGGGAGAACCAACAGATCTTTCATATTGCAATAATCAGTTCTATTTCTTTCTGTACTAGTAAATATGTGAAATTACAAACTCACTTTGAAGGTTGTCTTTTATACACAGCAGTATTACATTTAGATCAAAAGAAACATGACTCGATCAAACATATTAGAGAAAAGATCAAACTGACATAGAATTAACAAAGATGCTACAATGGTGGGTGCCAAGATCCCTCTAGGATCTCATGTTATTTAGTAAAAAACGATGAATGGATTTCTTTCTTGTTGGAACAGAGTATCAAATTGTAAAATTCTTACGTCCTGCAGGGATTCCAAAAGAGAAAATTGACAAACATTTACAGTAAAACATGTTCCCATTCGAATGTCTTTGAATTAAGGCTATAAGACACTTTTCTATATGGTAATTTTAATACCCAAAGACATCAATAGGGCAAAGTTTACCATAGTTTGTAGAGAAATAATACATTTGGGTACAGCTTGTTAGGTCAAATTTTGTAGCTCTTAACTAATGAGCATTTTTATGACATTATGAAGCAAAATTGGTCAGAAATAAACAATGAGACAGACTAAGGTCAAAGGTCAAGGTCATTAGGTTCAAAGGTCATGGTCAACTTTTGCATATTTTCACTGATGAACATTTTATGACATGACAAAGCAAAGTTGATCAGAATTAAGCAAGGAGTCAACTGACTAAAGATCAAGGTCACTTGAGCATTTTATGACAGTATGAAGCAAAGTTGGCCGGAATTACTAAACAAGGAGTCAATTGACCAAAAGTCAAGGTCACTTGGTCAAAGGTTAAGATTAAGGTCAAATTTAGTATCTTTTCACCGGTGAACATTTCGTTTTGATACTTTGAAGCAATGTTGGTCAGAATTAAACAAGGAGTCAATTGACCAAAAGTCAAGGTCACTTAGTCAAAGGTTAAGATCTAGGTCAAATTTAGTATCTTTTTACTGGTGAACATTTTGTTATGATACTTTGAAGCAATGTTGGTTGGAATTAAACAAGGAGTCATTTTACCAAATGTTAAAGTCAATGGGTCAAAGGTCAAGGTCAAATTTTGTATCGCTTAACTGATGAACATTTTGTTAAGACATTATGAAGCAAAGTTGGTCAAAATTTTAAAAAGGAGTCAACTTGCTTAAGGTCAAGGTCTCTGGGTCGATGCTAAGATTAATATTGTAACTTTTTACAGACCAACATTTTTTTATGTTTTTCTGTAGCAAAGTTGTCCAGATCTTAACACAGAGTCAACTAACCAAAGGTCCACAGACCGATCCACAAAGATTCAAGGTCAAGTTTTGTATTTTTCACTGATGAACATTTTGTTATGATATTATGAAGCAAAGTTGGTTGCAATTAAAGAATAAGTCAACTGACCAAAGATCAGGGTCACTTGGTTAAAGGTCAAGGTAATTTGGGTCCAAAGGTCAAGGTAATTTGGGTCCAAAGGTCAAAGTGGATTTCTGACTTTAAACCTTGCTCTTGATGGGGGAGGTACTTAAGGTAAAATCAAACAAATCAAAGCTAGCAAATGATATTTATATTTCTATTAGCCCAGCACATATGGAGATGAAAGGAAACATGACTCGCATCATAGTACATGTAAAATGTATAGTTTGCTTCCTTGCGATTCCAAATGTCAAACATCAAGCTCAGCTATATGGGCAGATTGCTTCTTGATAATCATGGGGGATATATATATGCCACAAAACAGGGCACTTACTGACATGTCAGTGTTCTAGTTTATATTCAGTTAGAAATAATTCAAACTTTGTTGAAATTATAATGAAAAGATTACTGTTCATTATTCACCCCTGAAATTTCATAAACTATTCCAACCTTCGAATTGGAAGAGTTCAAATTTCTTCAGGGGTGAATGAGTAATTAGAAAAAGTAAGATTCTGGACCACTCTTGAAGACCAGGGGAACAAGTGGCTAAAATATTTTAAAATAAAGTGAAGGGTGAAAAAGTGTGAGCAATAAGTTTAAAAAATGTAATTTTATTGGAAAAGCAGATGCACACTCAGCTTAACAAAACTGAAAGAAAACTTCTCTGGGTGGTTATTTTGTTTTTACTTAGTTTTTGTAACCCATACAATAACCAAATTATTTGTGTATCAACTTCAAAATTGTTGGCATGAAATACTGACTTTAAATTTATTATGGGATTTCTGAAAGTTTAAACATATGTTCTGCAAAACATTTTATGATCAAACTGTATATACATACCAGGTTAACGTATGCAATTATACCGGTACAATAATTGCTTTTTATCCCATTTTGGCGAAAGGCGACATACAACTGGAAACTTATACAGCACTTCCATTTCTAATATTTCCAAAATCATCCAGTACTTGTTTTGCTATATATTTTTTTTTTATAATTACAAGTTTCTTAGATAAATAAAGTCAGAGAAAAATGATGTGGCAGATTTCAATTGTTCATGGGATGTAACAGTCGCCTTCTAGCTTCAAGCTAGAGGGAATTTCCCTTTAGCTCGGTGGTAGAACGTCCTAGGAACCAAGGAAGGGATCTACGTCTACATAATATTGACCTCCTTCATCAAGCTGAAGATTATTTCAAGGTGAATGAGTGTATGCTTAAGAGGAAAAGGAAAGAAAAGGGAAAAGGTGACATGGCTATCATGGGTTTTTGGGACAACAGTAATCATCTAGGGATGGAGCTTTTATAAAGGTTCCAAATTCACCTATGAGCACTCGTCAACAATGTGAAAATGAAAGTATCGTTTATAACAAGAATTGTGAAACGTTTATGTGACCACATGGATCGGTATCTTTTATATGATTCGTTATTATATGTGTTCGAAAGGCACCTTTTATGTTATTTGATACTATTTTAATGAATTATTTATAGCCTTAAATGCAGAGATACAACAATTTAAATATGTAGGCTAGCTTACATTCACAAGAAATTTAAGCTACTGACCACTCCACAATCGGCGCCATGTTGTGACGTCACAATTAGAAAGTCCTCACGCGCGCGTTTTGAAGACGGGAAATTTCAATGGCGGATATCATTTCGCGTGAGATGTAGCCATCATACTTGACGCATGCGACTTTATCAACGGAAAATATGAATTTAGTAGTTACAGCTGTGTCATTGCTCTTGGTAGCAGGTAAGAATGATGTTTTGATGAAAAATAATAGTTGTTTTCGTTTGTTTACGGAAGAACACAGGTCATACCAGTGACGTGCCAGCATTCGGCCACAATGGCGGCGTGTTTACTTATCGATAAAAACAGCCGATTTCGAAATTTTCTGATAGGCGAACAAATAATCAAAAACAATAATCTTACAAATCTTCCGTTCTTCATTTAAGGTATGTCTTAACTGGATCACGTTAAAACCTATGATTATAGACAAGTGTGATATGCGTCCAAATGAGCTTGGAACAAATCATCTTTTGATTTTATAATTGTAAATCGGTGTTTCACTTTCCTTGTGACACATACATGCCAGAATTCTTGGAGACCAACCTGTGAGTTTTACAATCATTTTAATGGAATTGGGGTTTAAATAAGGGAGGTTTTATTCGCGGCGTATTTCACGGCAAAAAGTCTATCTTACTCAACTAAATTAATGAAATGAAGCACAAAAACTTTAATTAAGGAAGTTTGTTTTGACTTTGGCAT
>JAULCA010137181.1:0-11108 GCA_032360845.1 Crassadoma gigantea | reverse complement strand
ATCATTTATCGTCACACCTGATTAGCTAACCAATTAATGTCACACCTGATTAGTTAACCAGTTAACGTCACATATAACCAGTTAACCATTTATCATCACATCTGATAAGTTTACCAATTAACGTCACATATAACTAATTAATCATTTATCGTCACATATAACTTGTTAACCAATTAACGTCACACCTGATTAGTTAACCAATTTACGTCACATATAACCAGTTAACCCTTATCATCACATCTGATTATTTAACCAATTAACGTCACATATAATCAGTTAACCAATTATCATCACATCTGATAAGTTAACCAATTTACGTCACATGTAACTAGTTAATCATTTATCGTCACATATAACTAGTTAATCATTTATCGTCATACCTGATTAGTTAACCAATTAACGTCACATATAACTAGTTAATCATTCATCGTCACACCTGATTAGTTAACCAATTACATGTAGCGTCATATTATTGACTGGCTATCCAATTTACAATACAATATCACTCATCGATAAAGTAATTAACGACATAACATAAACAGCATTTTATTCTTTCAAATTCTTTATTTCATCTTGAACATATACATTTTATGTATTCAAAGGAAAGTTTCATGATGTACATTCAAAATCAGCACAGGCTGTAAGATACAATCAGCATATGGAATTGATAGTTTAAATACATGTGTTTTTATGAAGTAAGAGTTTGCAACTCAACTAGTTAGAAGCCAACAGAGTAGATCGTAGTAAACAGGCATGATATATGAACTTACCCAGGTTAGTTCCTTCTTTGATATTAATGGTTGATAATAGTTTGATTAATTTATAGACAGAGGGATTAACACAATACAATGAAATATAAGTTAATATATTTACTCAGAATGGAGTGGAATTCGTCTTCTTTATCATTTTTACAGAAAGGACCAAGTTTTAAATTATGAGGATTTTTTCTTTGCCTTCCAGTTTCTATTAAAAGATTGTTAGTAAACGACACACAATAATGATTGTTGGTCATTTAACCAAGGACATTAAACAACTTGTATAACTGGTTAACAAATGAAAAATAATACATAACTTGAGTGTGACTGGCAAACTAATTAATAACACAACAAAACTTAATTGTGAATGGGTAATCCTTTATGGCATTACATAACTTCATTGTAAGTAATTAATCAATAAACTACAATAAATGTCTTAATTGTAATTGGTCAATCAATTAACGGCACGATATAAATACGTTGTAGCTAACGATCAATTAACACCACAACATAACTACTTTTTTACTGGTTAACTCATTAATAATAATACAAAACTTCATTGTAACTGGTTAATCCAAAAACGGCACGATATAAATGCATTTTAACTGATAAATAAATTTACAACACTACCTGTCTTCATTGTAATTGGTTAAGCAATAAATAGCACAATATAAATGCATTGTAACTAGTTTAATTATTTATTAAACTATATAACTTACTCGTAAACCAATGAAGGACTCGACATTACTGATTCAAACAACTAAAGTAAAAACGTGTTTGCCAATCAACTAACGACTAAACACAAATGACTTGCTCGTTAGTAAAGGAGACAACATAAATAGTAAGTTCTATACGGATATGTTTGAACACAAGGTAATGAAAAGGTAGATAGCAATAGTTACATTTAAACTTTTTTTTACTGATTACAAACGATTAATTACAAATTATGTAAGGTCAAAGTGGCAAAATAATTGTGTAAAAGTGGAGATAATTCGAAGACTAAACGTTCGATACTTACGACTTCGCAGCTCACAATGTTTTGACCTCCGTCTTGTTTGTTTAGATACATTCGGAACTAAGTTATGTAAGCGGAAGTGTTCCGAGTACTTTTGCGGGAACTGCACGTGCAGTTTGCCGTATTCGGCCTATATAACTCGGTGGCTTTCTATAGTTCGTCAGTCAGAAGTAAAGTCCTTGTGAGACTGCCTGACTCTCTCCCTCTCTCTTCCTTTCTAGGACTCGTAAGGTAATAATGTAGGGCCAGCAGTCATGTTTAGCGTTAGAGTTGGGAAGTAGTCTCTATACATGTAATCTGTAGTTAGAGTTCCAATATAGAAATGTAGGTCTATTCGTCGTCTATGATTATAAAAAGCAGTAAAGGAGTATGCTTCGTAGCCACTACTTTCTATAGGGTGCGTGTGTGTGAGTGAAATATATGTTTCGTGTACCGTACTGCTATTACTTTACGCTTGTTGAATGCAATATATTGAATTTTATATCTTTGAGTCTGTGTTCATTTGCCATACTTCACGTTCATCAAATTATAAGACGCCAACGGGCCAAATGTCAACAAACTTGGGTAAGGTTTCTTAGATAGAAACCGCTCCTTTCCCATTGGTGCCACACTGACTAGGATCTTGGTAACTTTTTTTGAAATTTTGGTGAAACAAAAAAATTGTACAATTTGGAGTTGAACGTGAATGAACGTGATTAAGGTGTGTTTACTAGGAGTAAAGGGTCGTTATATACTTGGCCTGTCCCCTGTACAAGTATAACAACAAGTGTCATTACTCCTCTCTCTGTTAGCTCCTCTGCTTCATATAGGACTCCGGGGGACATTTGTTCCTGTACTGCATCCACTGGTTAAAGGAATGTGACTTGAGATGAGGGTTAGTCTGATAGTTAAAGAGATAGTAGGATACATGATTCTAGCATAGGGGCTAGACCTTAATCTGTTTCATTCGGAAGAGATCTGATATGCCCTCTTCAACCACATGTATGTAATTACAATCGAATCAGGACTAAATCTAGTGATCAGCATTCAGATTTTAGGGATCCTACTCAGGGTAACTTATTTGTACCCGACACCCCCCAATCACAGTCAGGGAGATCACATGAATATACAGGACCAAGTGAAATCAGCGAGACAAATCTTACCGCCCCTCAATATGCTAGCATCCCAAGACGTTCCCAAAAGCCACATAAGGGTTGTGATACATAGTTTCCTTAATAGAGTAAGGATTATTGGGAACCCCTTAGGTCTCACAGTGCCGTAAAAGTACATAAGAATCAAAAAGATCCCCAAAATTATGATGGTTCGAGTGATTGTAAAGATTACATCTTGCATTTTGAGCAGGTAGCTCAGTGGAATCAGTGGGGGAACCATGAGAAAGCACAGCAATTAGCCATGAGTTTACGGGGACCAGCTCAGAAAGTTCTTGGTACTTTGACCCTTGCACAGGTTGGCGACTTTGGGAGAATAAGGGATGTTTTGTCAGCGCAATTTGACCCCCACCCCCAGTTCCATCATCCAGCTTCCCTGGAGGCTGCAATTACACTTTCGATTGAATATGAAGCGTTTGATAGGGAGTTGTGTATTCCTGAAAGGAAACCTAAAGCTTTTGTAGGTAGAACAAGGTCAGGTGCAAGTTGTTCAGGAAACTAGCTCTACGAGTGAAAAACAAAGCCATGATTTAGCCACTTTATTAACAGAGGGGTTGGAAAAACTAGGGAAGCAATTAACTCTGTGAGAGGGAGAGGACAAAAGTCAGGGCGAGGTACATACAGAGGTAGAGGTCAAGGTCAAAATAACAACCAAGATCAAGGTCAGGGTTACAGTCAAGGTCAAGGTCAGAGTCATTTTCAGAGATATGAAGGAAGGTGTTATCGCTGCAACTAGCCAGGGCATTTTAGAGCGGAGTGTACACAGTCTCCTAATGACCAAAAACACTAGGTTTGGTCAAGCTTGAGCCCGAAAGTTTGACCAGTGTCTCAGATCTAGGTGAACAGGTATCATTTGGTGAAAAATCAGAAGGGCTTACTGAGGTTAGCTTGAATGCTATTATCAAAGGTTGTCTCTTTATAGATGCTACAGTGTGTGCCGTGTGGTAAGGGTTCAATGTGTCTTGTAGATTCTGGATCAGCTGTAACAATAGTTACTCAGGAAATGTATAATGCTATGCCAGAGGGTAATAGACCAGAATTAACGAGCAGTGGTATTATGTTGTACTCTGCATCAGGTGACAAATTATTTGAGGCTGGTAAAGCCAACTTTGGATTTAAAGTAGGCAAAAAGTTGTATGAACAGGAGGCTATAGTGGCTAGGCTGAACCAATTATCAGGGATCATTAGTGTAGATTTCCTGTTAACATGGATTTGAAATCTATTTGAGGGATAAGACCCTCAGGTTAGGAGGTCAGTGTGTCAACCTAGTCACAGAAGGGTACAAAGGGTGTGCCCGTATATGGGAATGTGATACTGTCTCCATACCAGCTAATTCGGAGTGTCACCTCAGAGGTTACATAGATGGAAATATAGACAACTCCGACGGTATAGTAGACATTACCAGTAAAGAGATCAATTGATCTGTTTTAAACCTAAGTACAAAAAGTGTAAAGTTGCAAAAAAGACAAAAGAAATCCAGGGGAGACAACTCCTCAGCAAACCAGAGTAGACAGGATGATAAAGTCTCCACCCAGATACAGTGTTCATAGAATCTTGAAGTAAAAATAAAGAAAGATAGATTAGTGTTGTATTACATTTATCATGTGTTACACAAAGTACAAATGTGATCAGTGTAATCCATAGTCTGATATAAAAAAAAAGTATGTATTTCGTTTAAAAATGTTTCCCTTGTGTTGCTTGCATTGGTACAGCTTAAATGACTTTATAATTTGGATATATTTTGGTCTGCATTTATATGAACTGGGTACTATGAGTAGTATGCCATAATGTGGTGATTCTTTGTATATTATTTGTGTAGATATTCAAAGGGAATTTGTAATGTGGAAGAGCTCAAGATAATTGAAGTGTTTGTTTTGGTATCCCATTTTCCTTATATTTTTATTGTATTGTTAGTACGCAATACTGGGGATTGTGTTTCTTATATTTGTGCTTTTTGGTAGAGATATCAGTCACATAGATAGTGTTTGGAGTGAAAAAACACGGTGACTGACCATGCTTGAAGTGTGAGGCATGGTGAAGTAGTTGCTATAAGAAAGCAGTTTGCTGGGCACTTTAGAATATGCTCTGAGATTGTGATATACCATTTTTGTATTGCTGTTGTAGCTTATGCTAAGCAATGCTTGAAATAATTTCTTGTTGTAAATGAAAAATATGTAACTATGTCTTTTGTGTAGGTTTCTGGGGGTGGTAGGAAATGATAATATGTATACATATTTGTTTTTAACTTTGAGTAGTTTGAATGTATTTTGAAAGCCGGTACTATTTTGCTGATATGTTGGATTATTGTGGAAACTTTACAAATTCATGAATTGAAAAGATTTAAAGTAAGGAATTTTGTTCCTAATTTTTCTTCATGTATATTGGCATATACAGATTTAATTTACGAATAATTGCATTTTATTCTAAATGTAATGTTTATATGCAATGGACTCTTGAAATGTACCAGACCTATTTTTGTACCAGAAAGTTTTCATTTATAATGTCCAGTCTCATTTTGAAAAGCAAAATATGCGCAATGTAACATCTAATATGAAATGAAATGATCATAATGGGGAAGTAATTGCTTTATATGATGTAAATCGTGTGAGTATGTGTAATGTAAGAAAATTTCTGTATAAACTGTACACCATAATGTTGTAAATTGTTATTGTGGTATTCAAATACATGGTGTAAATTTATTAGTACTGTTTCATGAATGATGTTTTAGTAGTGAAACACGCCCAAATGTATATTGTGCGAGTTCACGAATCAATTTTAGTAATGAATTCCATTCATAGATATTTTATGTAAAATTGATTGTTGCCCAAGAGTACCACAAATAGTCAACAGAGGATGTGATGTGTATCTATATCTGTTGAATCAGTGTGGAATTATATGTTCTGTGAATGAATTCTACACAATTTTTGTGAATAATATTTTGGTGTAACTATGTTATACATTTCGTTCATTGTATAAAGGTATGCGTAGTGCAAAAGGATTTTGTAAAATGAATGTTCTGAAGTCATCTTGTACTTAAAGCTAAGCTACGCCTGTTGTTAATATTTTGTAAAATTATTGACAAATAGCTTGGAACTTTTGTCTTAAGGGGGCAGGAATGTACGTAAAACAGGAGATTTACGACTGGCAGCTCATCACTTTTTGTCCTCCATTTTGTTTGATTAGATACATTCGGAACTAAGCTACGTAAGCGGAAGTGTTCCGAGTTCTTTTGCGGGAACTGCACGTGCAGTTTGCCGTATATGACTCTCTTTCTCTCTCGGACTCGTTAGGTAATATCGTAGGGCCAGCAGTCAAATTTAGCATTAGGGTTGGGAAGTAGTCTCTATACATGTAGTTAGAATTCCAATATAGAAATGTAGGGCTGTCCGTCGTCTATGCTTATAGCAAGCAGTAAAGGAGTATGCTTCGTAGCCACTACTTTCTATAGGGTGCGTGTGTGTGAGTGAAATATATGTTTCGTGTACCGTACTGCTATTACTTTACACTTGTTGAATACAATATATTGAATTTTATATCTTTGAGTCTGTGTTCATTTGCCATACTTCATGTTCATCAAATTATAAGACCCCAATGGACCCAAGATCAACAGACTTGGGTAAGGTTTCTTAGATAGAAACCGCTCCTTTTACAATTGGAATCAATGCGTAAACAATAAATTACACTGTGTAAAACCATGGAATTAGATTAGTGTTATCTAAGTCCGTGGTAAAACTGAAAATCGCTGAATGGTTGCCAAGCTATAGAGAAAACCGGCGAGATGAGTTGTCCGTGCCTGTCTCCGGTTTGGTAATTCATACATAACCTGTTCATATTTATTGAAAAGCGAACACCAGCATCAATGCATAGCATGCTACGAACCATTTACAGTTAAACACTTGTTATTAGATTGCATTGACCTTCAGCCATCAAGAAATTATTTTTGTACGAATATAACAGATCTAAAATCACTAAATGGAAACAGTCAGTAAGTGTATATCTAAAATTCTAACCAACCTAAAAACTGTTGGTCTGTTCAAAATTATCTAACTAAATTATAGCCAGTTTAACCATTTTTCAAGTTGACGTTTGTCTGTTACCTTTTCGTTCGATATAGTTTCCTTGAATATGTTTTATCTGCTTTAATTTGGCCCTAACGACTTCTTTTGTTCAATGGGTCGTTAAAAAAAATAAGATAATAAATAATAATGTCACGTCATCTATCACTGATATATAATGCAATGACAGCAAGGAAACAATAGCACACCGACATGAAATGTCAAATATCATAATACACATTGACATGCAGATCCGTACTTTTAAACATAGAAATAATAACAGTGTAAAGACTTTTATCAAATTGAAAAAAAAGTTAATACAGAAAAAATGGCTACTATGATACTAGCATCATCTGTACTCTTGTTTTAAGCGGGGCTTACACACCTACCTTATCACTCAAACATCGTATATGTACATGTATGTAGTAATCAAATCACAATTTTTTGTCGAACTCCAGATAATACCGCCACTGTGTGAAGTATAATAACAGTTATTTTAAATCACTTTAACTTTTCATTAAACGACACACAATATTTTATTATAGTTAATCAAAGTCAATTGACCCAGAATATTTTCTGACAAATATCACAGCCTTGTAAAATATAATCGTGTCTCACGGCATATATAGTGGAATTTGACAAACCATTGTAATTCTTAACAGGGCAAGTTGCCATGGAGAAAATGTCTTCTTTTTTTCACTTTTCATCTCCTTCACACATTACAATGATCTTCAAATCGTTAACATAAATTGATAACCATCACATGATAGTTCTACAATGTATCTTTTGGAACATTGCTATTCTCATCCCAATTGAAACATTAAAATGCCATATTATTCGACAAAATAGCATGTCTGTCTACGTTACCAGAACATATATGGGACAAGAAATAATCGAACAGTGAAGACAAAACAATGTTGTCAAATTGTAAGCGATCTGCTCTTTTATCAGGACACATAAGCAGGAAAGCACAGAACATTTGCATGATATTGAATCAAAATTGAAAATTGAAAATACCCGTAACATAAAAGAATCGATTTTTAAAACAATTATCCATCGGCTTATATAAGCCAAAAGCGGTACTTACGGCGTCGCCGCGGAAGTAAACGATTTTTTATTACGAAGTACAGTGTGCGTGCGATCGGCGCCAATACTGGAAACCTGGAGCGTGAAGAAAGATACGGAAGCTGTGAAG
The DNA here is from genome assembly GCA_032360845.1 of Crassadoma gigantea. Classification (NCBI taxonomy): domain Eukaryota; kingdom Metazoa; phylum Mollusca; class Bivalvia; order Pectinida; family Pectinidae; genus Crassadoma; species Crassadoma gigantea. The sequence goes on along the minus strand of JAULCA010137181.1, from coordinate 2,940 downwards.
TACAAGAAAATCTATAACGGCGATACCATATATACTCATAATACATATTTCAGGAATCTACATTTTTAGCTGCTCCGATTCTTCATTTCCATACATGTAACTATTCATGATAGGCCGCGCTCGTCAAATCAGTATTCCATCAACTTATTATTTTAAAATTTTGTGTCTTTCGCTCCTGAACTGTTTCTGTCGTGGTAATAGTTTCTTTCTGAGTGGCATTATAAACTACTTTTCCTTTTAGGGCAAACCTGAACTTCGTTGTGCGGGATTATCCTCAGTACACCTTCGATAGTCCTAGATTTTGTTCTGCCGCTTTCGTCGCGTGTGTCGCTGGTCCCTAATCTCAGTCTAAACTGTACATATGGCGGTTTCTCTCTTACTTTATAATTTATGAATGGCCTTTTCTCAACCACCTAATTTCAGCATCGTTTCAACTGTTCATCTGTTGGTTTCTTTTTTACTCAATGGCAGTGCCATTTCAACTGTTTGAATGGTGTTTTCTCTATTTCCTTTTTTGAGCAACGCTTGATATATTTGGATAGTGTTTGCTCTTTATCCTTATTTGAGCAACGCTTCATATGTTTGAATGGTGTTTTCTCGTTAACCTTATTTAAGCAACGTTTTAACCGTTTGTTTAGTGATTTCTCTCTAAGTCAATGTCAGTGCTGTTACAACTGTTGTAATGTTGGTCTCCATACTACTGTCTGTCATTTTACAGTTGCTGTATCGCTCAGCATCCGTGTCTCGGCCTCATCAGAGTCAGTTTCGTCAACATAGTAAATAATGACATTGTTATCCTTTGCTTTCCTCTCCTTTATCTCTTTCATAACTTTTTCTGATTACTTTGATTACTAGTTGCCGTCTCCTCTTGTATAGTTCCCTGATTTTGACTTTGATCAGGTGCATATATTTTGTCCTAGGTGGCAGGCTTTACATTTCCACTGCAAGATCCTCTATAAGCATTACCAGAAGAAAGTACGTTTATAGGGCTACGAACGCAATCGGATCAGTGTCATTTTGAAGCTTTTCCTCCCCCCTCGAATAACACGAGGCAGCTGTAAGAAGTAATTGATGGCATTTTGCTGGTCCATGGATCTCGTTTGTACTAACGATTTAAACAATTTAATATAGAAATATAATATCTGTATTTAGATAGATACTAACTTAGAATTTAGAATTTATGAAAGCAAATCGGCTACATTCACATATATGCTTATCATGAAGTCCGCTATCATGGAGTATGTATGTAACCCATTTGCGTTCATACCAGCATGGATCTGAAAAAAAATGTCGTTCAATCATTCTGTTCTTACTGTTCGTTTTTAGTAAGAACAAAACCGTAGACAATCTGACTTCAATAGACAGTTTGCCGGTAGCTAAAGACGCCACAGCTTTCTGTCTTCTACTGGAAGGATGCACATTTCTCTGTAAAATGAATCATGGTCGATTCTCGGATATTTACGTCGCTTTTATTTAGTTAAATTAAATGTATTCTACTAGAGAGTATTACTTAAAATAGTCTAAAAGCAGGGGTTGTTTTCATTCTCACCAAAGCCTAACAAGGCAAAGTGCTGGGATTTCGTCCTTGTGTGTTAAGATTTTTTTTCTTTTTTTACGCCAAGAAGAACACGGAAGGGCACCCAAGGGTATTGCGTCATCGAAATTACAATGTTATTAAATGACAGTATGTTATGATGTAATCTAATATCGCATTGCCATTCCACAAACATCTTACAGATCGTAGTATACAATGTAGATGATTCAATCTATATCGTTTTGTTTAAGATATAGTATTTCTCTCTAAACATTTCTTTGTCATGGCATGGCCCTAATTAACGTCTCGTCGCATTGCTCCTCTGAGGCGAAATCAGTCGTGTTGGACAGACGGTGTCGGTAGCTAACCTCCTGTACAGACAAAGAAACTTAGTTATAATTACGGTTGCACAGAAAGTTATTCAGATGTTAAAATCCCAGTATATTTCATTTGCTCTTGTAAACATCACCCTCATTAGTAGCACTGGTAGTCCCTACGGGTAGGGCGTAAGAACTGTACCTGCTGTCCCCACTACATGATCGTAAGAGACGACTAAATTTGGGATCTTATCTTTCTCTCCTTTCTAAACTTCTTCTTCTTCCTTATTATCTCCCTTGACTTTGGCTCACTTTTGGCCTTTAGTTGAGCGTTCGCACCTGTGATGAAGGCTTTGGGTTCCCTCCCCTGGCCGAGACATACCAGAGTCTGTAAAAATAGTAATTCTTGCTTAACGCTCAGCAATTTAGGAGTAAGACGACTGGTTCGCCTGTTGTCAGTATAATGTTACCGAGTGGGGTGTCGTGTTGTGTGTCTTTGGCAGTATGTTTCAGTGTGATAGCACCTCAAAGTCGGCATCAATTTCGCGCTGTCACAAGGTAGCCAACACGAACATATCGCAGCCTCCCAAAACACACACACATAAGTACACTACCCGCATGCATCTTGCACACAGGGGAGGCCGTCTTTAAATTACTATAGCTGTTAATAGGACGTTAAACAATACTAAACCAAACCAATCATTAATTTGTACTTGTCGATCTTATTTCGTACCTTAATGCACTGAATGGAAATGAGACTATCATAATCTTCTTGGAAGCTGTCACAGTGTAACTGGGTTATTGAGGAAGTATGTAGAAGCTATAAAAGTCGACTTTACTATCACGGCTTGGAAAAACAAAACGTGTCACTTCTGTTAATAGATACCAAACATAACGGAGACGCGGAGTCGTGGCTCACGAGATCTCGCATTAGCTGAATGAAATCATTAGAAAAAACAAGCTTGTCATGATAAAAGTCGATAGACACTTGTCTGCAGGAAAAGTGACAGCAATCCTCCACGCTTTCCTTTTTATCTTAATGAAATCGTGTCTAGGTAAGTGTCACTGGAACATAAAACAGATACAGTG
>JAULCA010136848.1:0-15389 GCA_032360845.1 Crassadoma gigantea | reverse complement strand
AGTTGCCTTCCCTCCGGGGGTGGGGAGGAGTCGTCTGTACTGTATCCTATCCTATTTATTTCCTGATGTTCTGGGAGACGACTCCTTAGTCCGAAATATTTGCCAGTTGTGTCGTGCCTGGCGCTGTAGCGTTGTTTGTTATTCCTAACTAGTGTTTATGTATCGTCGGGGGAAATCTAGAATAGGTCAATAAGGTTTATAATAATTATAAAAAAATACTTTGTATTTTTCAAAAGTATGTTTATTGCATAGGTTCCTGTTTTTATAGGGACGTATGTTGATTCTGTCATCTGTATACTACTTTGTACCACCTACCAATAGCATGCTCGATTCATTAGCTTTGGTTGTCAGAACGAGAAGGAGTTAGGAATGACTTGAGAACGACTTGAGAACGGATTTTCCTATTCCCCAGCCCTTGGGAACGTATTTTCTCAAAAATAAGAACGTCTGTTCGCGCCAGATGACGTCCGAAAATAACAAGGAGAAAAACAACACCATTCCAGATGACGGAAGTATTATTTTTAAAAATATTTCTTTAACGTAGTTTTCAGCTTCTATTTGCTTATGTTTGTCACAGGCGATCGTTGACCATCGCGAGCCCGTGGATAAAATCGAGAGGTCACCGCTAATCTCGGTGGCCTCTCACTTTTATCCACGTGCTCGCGATGAGAAAATTGTTCATACGACAAACACTGAAAATACTGTATGATAAAGTTATTACCATCTTTATACTACTACCTTATATATTTCTCCATTTAAAAAAGCTCAATCGAGCACCATGTTTCCCAAATGACTTCAGGCTCAATGGTCAACGATCGCCTGTGACAAACGTAAGCAAATATAAGTTTTGCGTGGAGGAATACAATGAACCTTTAAACTACGTTGAAGAAAAATGTATTATATGCACATTGACACCTAAAATGGTGCTGTTATTCTCTTCATATTTTTTCCTTAATTTTGTTTTGATATGTGTATGACGAACTATTTTCTTACGTGGATCACTTTTGTGTGGATACTATATATCCGGTTTCGGACGTCATCTGGCGCAAGCAGACGTTCTTTGTTTGAGAAATTACGTTCACAAGTGCTCGGGAATGGGAAAATCCGGTCTTAAGTTGCTCTCAAGTCATTCTCTTTTTTTTTTTAATTTTTCATACTGATAACCAATGATGGTGAATTTATCATGCTACCGGTAGGTGGAATAAAGTTGTATATAAATGATAAATATACAATAACGTCCATGTCCATCTGACCTTTCAAATTACGTACCATTTAACGAGGCTTTCAGCGCAATAAAGGAGTGTAATCTAAAGCATCAGATAGGCGGCATGTGTGCAGTATTTCTATTAAATGCCTACAATAGTTATTTATATTCATTTTCGCAAAATTTCTCTCAAAACCATTCCCTCGTTTGTTGGTACTCAATTTACTTCCCGCAAACTATTAAAGAATAACAATGACGACGTCGAGGACGGAGTTGTAACGTTACGTTATCATAATTATAATAGCACTTAATTGTTTGTGATCCATTTTTGTTACAATGTGACAATTTAATCAGTGATTCAAACGGATGAGCTCCAGCCAATAATGAGTACTTCTGACTACCTGGGATAATACAACGTCTTTCATTATCCCTGTCCATGTGAAATATGGAACCTTGTATTGCATGGCCTGAGAACTGGCTGTACTATCAAAGTACGAGTGATTGACCAGGCATGTAAGCTATTTCTTTCTCACCTCTCTACTGTTTTTTGAGCAGTGTCTTCCTAGCCATACGTCTTCACATGATGGTTCGATGACGTTAAAACCTTGAACGAAAAAGTAGCATACCACTTGATCAACAGAAATAAAAGTACAGAAAGAGAAAGTTTTTTTATAATTGCACGTGTCTTTGTCTAGTCTATGTTGCATTAAGTTTTGACCATCCTACATGTACGATGGTTTGGTTGGGACGTTAGGAAGGTAAAATCCTCACAGGTCATGTAAGGATGTATCCATGAGTGCCCTTTCTCCTCCTCGATACTCAACGATTTATGCTCACGTCCGCTCTCTGCACCCTGGAATATGTCATAGCAAAAGGATCCAACTAGTCTTCTAGTCTCATCAAGAAGGTGGCGCACAATAAGCTTTAAATTTTGCCATGACATATTCCAGGGGTGCAGAGAGCGTAAGCGAGCGTAACCCCTGGATATCTAGGATGGTCCTTACGCGAATATATCCTTTGTTTACTTATACTGCTGTTATATACCACAAAAGGTTATACTGCAAACGGAATCCAACGTGACATTCAAGCGTGAACGCCAGAACACCAGAACACCATTAAAATATTTGTATTAGTGCGATTGGTGTTCCCTTGCTTGCCTTTATGTATCTATTTGATGGCATAGATGTGGTTGAAATTTAAGCGGGAAGGGTAAAGTAACAATGGCCGAGTCATGGAATGTAGTTTGAAGACAGCAAACAAGCAGACGACAGTAATGGCGGGATGATCAGGCGCATGGGAGTATCTGGCGCCATGGAAGGCACGCCGGAGTAGAGGGCGAGTGCGCAAGGCGCCTAGTCTGCAACAGGAAAATGCAGGTTTGCGAGGCAGAATGTCAACGCTCGTACAAATAGCGCTTGTGACGTCATCTTAATGACGGTCGGTTTTTCTTTTTAAGAATCCTACAAGTCAAGAGTGAAGGTCATTCAGAATTATCACAAAATTTCATTAATAAAAGTTAATATTCATCATGTGTGAAACATAAGAAAGATGAAGTGATTGTCGTAAATGACACTAACTGATCAGAATGTCTTTTCTGTATCTTCATTCTCCGACCATATATACGTTAGTCTAAAGACGCCCTTACAAAATATACTAAGCATGTAAAAACGTGTGTACTCTTACATTAACGTCCCGAAATTATTTCTGTTGTTTGTATATCATTAAAATTCCTTAGTTGTACATTGTATGTATACTTAATCATTTTTTAAATAAATCCTTGACAAAAATGAGAAAGTTTGAGTAAATGGTTAAATTTGAGCACTATCAATGCCTTTTTGTCAAGTCAAGAAATAATTTTTCAACATAAAATTCATCCATATTTCACTATTTCGATCAACGATAGAGAAAAAAAATGCCTAATTTTTCAGAACGTTCATCAAGTTTTGTGGATTTTAGGCCGGTAAATGTGGAAAAAAAATACAAAAAAAATAAGACAAAAAAACCACAAAAAATTGCCTACAACGAACCTGAAAAAAAAACTATAGCCTGAGGCTGTATTATAACAGTACATCCCCGACCAGCTGACATTATAGGGAGTACACATTTTATTATCCAATCAAAATTAATCTAATACAAAAATATACCATTTGACTGTTACAGCTGTATATATATTTCTTTGTGCAATAAAACTGACAAAGAGGGAAATGACCTAATCAGACGAAATTATCCGAATGTTTTGTATTAGGCGAGGTGTTCCGAACGTAACTACAACAATTGGTACACGGTCAGAAACTACCACAATTGGTACACGGTCAGAAACTACCAAAATTGGTACATGATCAGAAACTACCACAAATGGTACACGTTCAGAAACTACAACAATTGATACCCGGTCAGAAACTACAACAATTTGTACACGGTCAGAAACTACCACAATTGGTACACGATCAGAAAATACCACAATTGGTACACGGTCAGATCTACCACAATTGGTACATGGTCGGAAATTACCACAATTAGTACACGATCAGAAAATACTACAATTGGTACACGATCAGAAAATACCACAATTGATACACGGTCAGAAAATACCACAATTGGTACACGGTCAGATCTACCACAATTGGTACACGATCAGAAATTACCACAATAAGTACATGGTTAGAAAATACCACAATAAGTACACGATCGGAAAATACTACAATTGGTACACGATAAGTAACTACCACAATTGGTACACGGTCAGAAAATACCACAATTGGTACACGATCAGAAAATACCACAATTGGTACACGATCAGAAAATACCACAATTGGTACACGGTCAGATCTACCACAATTGGTACACGGTCAGAAATTACCACAATAGATACACGGTTAGAAAATACCACAATTGGTACACGGTCAGAAACTACCACGATTGGTACACGGTCAGAAAATACCACGATTGGTACACGGTCAGAAAATGGTTCGATTAGGCATTTAAAGAAATTTGTGTTTGTTTTCCTTTTAATGGTATAAATGACAATAGAGATATCTATCAGCGTTTCCACCAAATAGATTTGTTTACAGCAACATTTTAAGAGTATGCAATCACTTCAAAGTACACATGCTAGAAATCCAGAGAAAATAACATACGTCGGTGAAATTTTGAAACATTGTGAAGGGGGTTTATTATAAGCATGATTAAGTGTTGATTTCTGATTCTTAAATACAACTATAGTACAGTGTTGAATTTAGAAAAAAAAACAATGTATATTGTTGCAATCGGCACATCAACTAGTTGAATTAAATGAAAGTCTCATAGCCTGTGATATGGTGTACCAATTTGGGTACTATAATCATGGTCGAGACGCAAACGTAATTTCATTGAAAGTTTAGCGTTGTATTTTACTCCGAATCAAAATCTTTCCTGAAAAAGAACAATTACAAGTCTTTGTCAAGTATCAAGAAACATTCCAAACACAAGACCTAGATTTTTAAGAATCATTGAAAACCCTCAAACTTGTACCAATTGTGGTAGCGTGACTTGATACATTGTAACTCTGCGTTGAAAACTTTCTTTTCGGCGTCCAACAACTTTGATAAATTATTTCTGAAAAGAAAACCATGCCTTGCTGGACTTTTATGGTAGATAAAAACATATAAGCATCTATATACGAATGTATACCACCTACCGGTAGCATGATAAAGTCACTATCATTGGTTATCAGTGTGAGAAGAAGTTGAGAATGACTTGAAAACAACTTAAGAAAAACTTGAGAACGGATTTTCCAATTCCCCGGCACTTGGGAACGTATTTTTTCAAAAAATAACGTCTCCTCGCACCAGATTACGTCCAAAACCGAAAATAGTGTCTACATAAAAGTGATCCGCGTAGGAAAATAGTCCGTCACAAGCATATCAATACAAAGTTACGGGAAAATATTGTGAGAATAACAAAGCCAGTTTAAGTGTAAATGTGCCAAAATTTCTACGTAGTTTCATTGTATTCCTCCGCGCAAAACTTCTATTTGCTTACGTTTGTTACAGGCGAACGTTGACCATTCAGCTAAGAACAGAACTTATTTGGAAAACATGCTGTTTAATTGAGGTTTTTTTATAGGAGAAATATGTAAGGTAGTAGTATAAAGATGATAAAAAGTTTATCATACAGTATTTTCTCATCGCGAGCACGTAGATATAATCTCGAATCCACCTACGGTGGCCTTTCGATTATATCCACGTGCTCGAGGTGAGAAAATTGTTCTCACGACAAACACTTAAAATACAATTTCATAATCTATAAATATCTATAACCAATAATAGCGTTCTGAGTGTAAGTTAATATCAGGGCTAGACCGGCATTCGAACCCTGAACTTCAGATAGCAATACTATTGCTACAATCGACTGAGCTGCCTATATTCATCAGAAGAATCCCGGCCTAACCTTTGCTGCAGTTATTAAAAAAAATTAATTAATTAAGGCGAAATCATTGTATACGAAAAAATCAATGGAGTGCAACGGGGAAAAAAGCTTGTATTTGAAATTCATGTGAGATCGTTCATATATCAATGTTATTGCGATTTGTCTCAACATCATGTGATACTGATTTCAGTGGAAATAACAGTCCCGACATTATATACACGCTTTCAGTATTTTTACTTAATAACAAAAATAGAACTAAAATTATCGAACCAACTGAATGTGTTTGGAAAACGAAAGTTTGATAGTTTATAAGAGAAAGAAAAAGTATGACTGTTTAGTTAATTATTCAAACATGGCAGACCTCCAAATGGCGAACCTAGACAAGTGTTTTTCTAACAGCTAATGTTTTTCTATCACTTTCAAATCTAGGCATTTTGCAATCTAATATATTATTGATCATTCATATAAGAAACTGTGACGTTTCGGGTGAACTTTTTTGATAAAACATTCCATTTCTTATCGGCTGCATCTTCAAACTGACAAACATTGGGAGTTACTGACGGGACATTTTCCCTTCATTCTTCTAACTAAGACAGCCGACGCCCGTCTTTAAATATGGAGTAAAGTATGTGTACAGCATAGCATGAAATATAGCGAGGTCACCGTCAATGTCACATATAAATCTATGCTTCCCAAATGTAGCCTGAAATATCCATTATGACGTCACAGATTCGTGACACAGCAAACCTGTGATTTTATTAAGAAAAGCATTCAAATGTTCAATGAGTTCTGCTAGAACAATATTTTTCGTAACTGGTTGAAAGCATGCAACTTAGTGAAAAAGAAAGGTGTTAGTTTTGAAAACGAAAAAGAAATTAGCACATAGTTCGACCATGATAAAGATTTTATTTACTGCGTGTTGTTTTTAATTTTAAAGTCACATTAGTTATGATGAGTAAAAAATAATTTTTGATTATTCGTTACCGTTCCACTTTATTTCATAACGCTCGTTACATAAAGATCATATGAATGGAAATTCTTAAATTTATCAGATCTTTATTTAGCTAATGCATCTACGCCAAAGAATAAAACAGGTTCACACAAAAAAAGTTTTTTAAGAGAATGCAATATTCAATTAAGTAACAAGATTAAATATTATTATAATAGTATTAATATTTAATTTTACTTAATTTTGTACGTTTATTTGAAGGAATTCAATTTTAAGTTCTCTTTATGGGTTGAATGGCTTTTAGTTGCTGTGCATACTGAACTGAAAATCGACAGTCCATAGTATTTCTTTCACTTCAGCTGGTTATCTAAATTACGGACCTGGCTAGCTTAATGCTTAATAATGACGTCATAATGTCACAATTTAGAGCTGTTATGATATCTATACACTGATTTTTAATAAAAAAAAATTATTTTTTTTTGCATTTGGCGTGATATTTTTATGAAGTTCGCATAACTGTTTCAATTCAGATGACTAAAGCTAGTTAATTAAAATTATTCTGAACTCATTTCATCAGTTTGGAAAATCAGTCCAATAATATGTGAACAGAGGTTCCCCTAATGCGTTTGCTTTATCTTGGATTGAAATGAATAAATCGTGAGCATTTAACCATCAGACATAATTCTTTCGAGAGTAATTAAAATAATGACGGTTAATTTCTAATTTAATTGACAATTATTTTCTTACCGACAGGAGACATTATTGATTTTTTATCTCCATAGGGAGAGCCGATTCGTATTTGTTTTAAGGCCTCTTCTGCCCAATCGACCAGAAGAACTCTTCAAACCTGGAGGCGATGTAGCTACATCAGTGTTCAAACGTTCGTATCTTCTGCGGTTTATGGACAGACGTCGTCATCTACCGTTCTCATCAACACAATGGCATTGCGTGAAATATTTTCATGATACTAAGCGATGAAAATGTTTTAACAAATTGCTATCATCTGGTATTTGATATTAGCCGCTTGCCATTTCCCTCCTCCAGGGCGGCTTCTCCCTCTGATTTAATTACAGTAAAATGGCCATGCATTGCGATCGATTGATCGCATAATTACAAAATTGCCCGATAAGATAACTGGTTACAAATCATTAACCCTGAATGACAAGAAATTAATTAGTTCCTAAGCGGCAAGTAGTGATTATTGTTAGCCGGATGTTACTGGTTAACATCACAAGCGGCCTCCGCCCAGTGTATCCTGGGATCAATGTCGGATGGTAATGTGTTCCGAAATACGCCATGTCGCGAGATGGGTGTTTCCCCGGCTTTGTCAATAGGGGGTCACCAGGGGGGACCGATACGTGGAACTATCGTGTAGTGATAATTCAATTATGTCTTATTAAGACATTTATTTTTTATGTTTTAGAGAAGTTAGGCCTACTTTTTCTTGTGAATGATGAGCATGGCTTTTAACTTACAGCGTCATTTTGACGTCACGTCAGGATTTCCCCACATGACGACCCCCGTTTAGAGGGTAGTCATTGCCACGACAACATGACAGTTATGATGTTGTCGCGACTGGTAACGCCGCGCTATGGGACGAATCTCGAGTGATATAGCGTATAACGACAGTCATAATGAAATCGGGCCATATAGATCAATTATCCTGTTCAAATATCTACTTATTTATTTATAAATCTATCGTATGACTTGTGAAGAAATCTCGTTATTTATTTTTAAAATATATTTAAAAAAAGTAACCAGCTTGAGTGGAAAAATATTTGGTATCGTCAGCTTTTTAGTTCGAGAACATTCGAGCAATATTAAATCATTTGTGTACCGACTATTGGATTTCTAAGTTTTCAGCCTATCCGGGTTATCGAATCAACCTTACCGACATGTTGTCTGCGTTGTCGAATTATCAAAATTATCAATTTATCCAGATGTTCAAGTTGAAACGGAATGTCACGTTTTCCGGAAGGTCCGTTTGTCCGAAATGTCCCGATTGTTAACTAGTTTGGATTTTCGTGTTGTTCGGATTGTCATTTACGTGTAGAACGGATTCTTATGTTTTTCACGCTGCCATGTTGTCCGTATTGATCATTATTAGTCGTGATAGTCAGGTCTACCAGGATTGTCAAACAATCTAGATTTATTTATGGTATTTCAGTGTAAGCAGCACTTAAGAATACATGTACAGTAGCTCTTTCACGCGTGACTCGACTTCGTTCAGTCCATGTGAATACGTATTAAACCACAGCCAAACAAACAAAATAAATTTGCCGGATTTAAAAAATTCCGGATTAAATCCGGATTAAAAGTGTTACATTGTACAAATAAACGAGCGTAAATTGTACTCAGTTCACTACGTAGTCCGGATACGGCCGTCAGTGGCCCTGTTTTGTAAGATGAATAACACTACTGAGGGATTGGCGACCTGTGTGTGATTCCTGGAGAATTTGCAGCCCCTGTTCGCTCATCGTATCACGTGACACGTCCTTACATGACCTTTGTGTAGAGAAATCATAAAACCAAACCAAACAAACTAGGTAATTAACGTTGCTGTTACCTCGCACACTGATAATTACACTGCTATAAGTACAAGGTGCACTCGTAGGTCGGAAAGTCTCTTTTAAATCGTGGCATTTGTGAGAACATTTTACGTAACATGTTTTTTTGGTAATTTTTTTATTTTAAGCTAAATGTCAAAAATGACCTTTGGATATTCTTATGGTATAAAACACTCTCCCTTGATGTTCATTAGGAGACTGAAATCTGAAACTCTCAAATATCAATGCGTGTTACTACGTATAATATAACCACGGCAGAACTTCCTTGTTTCTTACTTCCGGTCACGTGTTTTCTTCTACAATAATGTCTTTACGTCAGTACGTCATAACGCGTGTTTGAGAATAAAAAGAAGACTTCCACGCCCTGTGTGTAATCTACATGATGTCAATCGCCAACATTTCCTGTCTCTTGCAATATAGCAAATGTAAGCTATGTTGATAAAAGGGACAACCGAAGCGCCGTTGCTAAATGTCGGCCTAATTCTTTGCTAAGCAATCGGTTAAGCGTGTAAAATACCTTGTTAAATTATTCTAGATGTGATTGAATTATTTGACAGAATTGAACTCAAAAAGTAGTTACTTAACTTAATATCTGTATTACTACACCTTTTGGGACAGATTGCCAAAATATCATAATAACCTGAAATTTGACTTTATGTTGCTTATAATCAAACATATCCATCAGGATCACCTTACGCATTATATTAATGGTCTAAATCTTAGTTTAAACTTTTACATTCGCCATTACATCTGTATACAACTAAACGTCATCAAAATGTTTGCTTTATACGGAGGTGTCTCCCGTTATACAAGGCGGGAGAAGCGTTTATATGGGATTGATCTTATATCGTTCAAAATCCCATGGAAACAAATTTATTTTCTGTGTGTGTATAACAGGGAACAGATTGAAGCGAAAAGGTAAAGGACCATAGCTGTTCTAAATTATAACTTTTTAACTGACCTCGAAAGAAGTACATACGTAATGCCTTATAATCAGGAGGTCGTATTATGAAGTTTCATAATAAAACAATCATACATGTATTTACATTGTATTCATATTCTCAATAATGCAATCAACGTGTTTTATTCGACCTTTTGGCACCGCATAACAACTGTCCATGTGATTTATATTTTATTCTCCTTTCCTTTTCTCTTCATAAATATTTATTTCTCTTCTTTATTCTTTCCATTGTGTATTTTTCTTGACACCTCTACCGATGTTAGCAACGTTGTTACAGTAGTATCACGGACAGGATATGACGTCATTTTGCGTCCCTGATGAGACTCTTTACTAAAATGGTACTATCAAGTGATATATGATGGCACATATTTTCCTACATCTTAATTTCAATTGTAACGTTACAGTGCTCTTTCCAAAGGTGTAACTTTCCTCCGTAGGATTTTCATGTGTTCCATCTTGTTTAATGATACAAGAAAAGTCTTTTATTTCGTTGTATATGGTGTTTATAAAGAAAATGATATTGACCTCGACTTCACCTCGTATTAACCGATATGAAGTCTTCGTTTTGGTTCATATAACCACACATTTATTTAAACAATAATCTATGATTAATGAATATTTTATGACGAAAATTTTCGCCAAGTCAAATATTCCTATACCGATAAAATCCATTTTAGACTGGTGTATATTTTCCCTTTCGCATGGTATTACCATATTTTGAATGTTGTGTATAAATATTCAATGTCATGATAAATTTACCTACGGTGCAGTGGGCGAAAAAGGCGCAATTCAAACTGCAGCGAAAATATCCGGATATACAAAAAAAATCCTAAGCTGTCTCTTTGCACAGGAGAATATTATCAAATGCACATCAAAAGCTTATTCAAAGATGCAAAACCTACAGACGAACATACCAACAAATGCATGGTCTGGCGGACTATACCTCAAGCGTCAGCTGTGTTGTTAATACAGTGATCAAAGCACATCAAGTAGCATTGCTTACTGCAAATCCCTCCCTCCACATCAAACGTTTTTATGATGCCCGCACTTCTTTCATAAAACTATTTTGTTTTACCCGACGACGAATCCGGTTTCAAAACGGAACACGTTCAAATGACATACATATATCACAGGTTTTGTGAAATAGGAAAGATAGAAGGAAAAAAACTAAATACATGCGTGTAGCTTTAATCCAATATAATATATTACCTGTCGAGTTTAAAAGGACAAATAATCAATTTCCCTGAAATACAATTAAAAATACGAGTTAAAAACCGTGATCTGTTAGGAAGCCTCTTATGTGGTTTTTTGTTTGTTGCTCATTCCTACAAATAATCAATTTCTTCGGCTTACGACAAAAAGTAGAATTAAAAATTGTAATATGTCACCGCGCCTCTTATGAGTTTTTTATGTTTATTTCCCCCATCCTATGCATTGCCGGATCCGTCAGTTGTAATTAACTGGAGCTGTTAACGCTAGATCCTAAGTACATCGAACCCGCCATGTTGATAGTCAGAGGGATACGCTAGATTACAAATAACTACATGTAATTAACAGGAGATGGTTCTAAGAGAAGTAAAACACAAGCTTCTGAAGGAAACAGATCGTTTCCTATTTTAAGATATATCAGTGAAAAGCAAGTCGCGACAGATTCAAACTTTCTGTTTAAAGTTTCTTCAGTTTTGGTGCGCTGGAATCGTGACCTCTTAATATTGATGTTTATAGAAATGGATTTATAAATAATGGAGATTGAAACTAGTTCGTTTTATTTTCTTTTATTTGGTTTTTTTTTTTTTATTTTTTTTTTTTTTTTTTTGTAATTTAAAATAAAATTAGTTCATTTTTTTTTTTTTTTTTTTTTTTAATTTAAAAAATTTTTAACTGTTTTTTTTTTTTTTAATGATAATATGTTAAAGAAACCATCGTTGAATGTAAAGAGGATCACGTGTCGTAAAAATGATGCTAAATTTGTTATATTTCAAATGTTTAGATCTTTTATAGAAACGGCAAACAGTCTCGCTATTTATAAAATATTACACACGAAAGCTGATTTACATTTCACATAAGTCACGAGACTAATCATTGTTCGTCATGTACTTGTGGATAAGCCACCGTATTTCACTGTGATATTATCGAATCTAGCCCCAGCATTCCGGATCAGGGGTTTCTCGTGAGTCCTTTATGCTATTGTAAAAGTACTTGTACGAAAGAGGGCATGTACAAATTTAAAGTTGAGGATGTCATTTATTTCTTAAAGATGTCAAGCTAGAATTTTCAGAACGTTTATGTTTTACGTTCTATTACCGGCAAGTTTTGGTGGTGGAGGAAACCGGAGCACCCGAAGAAAACCACCGAACTGCAGTCACAGTAATTTGCGGCTGCCAAACGTAGGTCTGCGACCAAGTGGAGGAGGGCTAGTGATCGTAGACGGACATACACCTTAATTAGTGCAATCGGCCTACGCGGCCCTCCTTTTTTCTGGGTTCTTCTTCAGGCTTGTCTCCCGTACCAAACCTATTCTTGTGATAGCTGAGCGGAACTATTCACACTTCTAATTTCGGAAGCCTCTCTGACAATTTGAGAAACCTTTGAGGATTTTGAGGGTTTGGCGGTGTTAGTGTTATAAGTGCAAAAGATATGCCTGACATCGTCAGAGAGACAAATATTTTCTTATTTAAATGACCTTTTAAACACGCAAGCATGTGTTTTCTTTATGCTTTTCCGCCTTTTTCGACTTCGAGATAAATGAGATAATCGTTATATACGTCAGTTAATATAGGTAAACAAACTGTTGCAAGCAATCAATAGTCTTGCGTCTGTCATGAAATGTAGCTATTATGGTTTTCTTAGTTTTTAATTTAAACACATTTTATAACTATAAATTCAGCAAAAGGATTGGGCACAAGTTACATACTTGTTCTTGGTTTTTTTATCGAAGCAAACAATACAGAAAACAAGCTTCCGAAAGATACAGAAATATAGCATGTCTGGCAAACGTGAGTGAAATGAAAAGGAAGATTTGCAGTGGATAAACTATGGTATTAAAAATAAGCAAAGGACAATAACTCTGTTTTTGTATGCAGCACTCTGTCCTATATATATATTAATATATATAAACAATATTATCAATATGTATTATTTTATCCCATCTTTATAACAGCATGTCTGATTGGGTGATATTGATCACATGGCGGGGCAATAAAATATCAAGTCGTGCTGACGCGCTCGAGTTTCCCCGATAATATTTCCCTTTTTCAGATTCTCTCTAGAAAAATAGATAAGAGACACCACAACCGAATTCAGATGATGGAAACAGATAAAAGCAAAGGCACAACAACCTGATTATCTTTAATGTTGCATTATGTTTTCTTTTGGCATGAGGAAACATTTAATGTCCTTGTAATCGGGACACGATTCTTTGTTTCTCTGCCCTCGTGAAACATGATTAATCACGGAGAAACAAAAACCTCGCGTTTCCCGACAACAAGAACAATGAATATATAATTTCCGGAAAGATGGAGTGCAAATACAAACATCGTATGCTCCAGTAGCACTGGCTAATAAACAGGCTTGTGAACAAGAAACGACTGCTGAATAAACTTCATACTTAAAGACTGAGTAAAAACGATTTTAATCGAGGAGAAACAAAAAAACCGAAGTTCCCTACAGACCGGTTAATACATATTTTATTATGCCAAACTAAAAACAGATGTAAACAATATCACATTTTTAGAGGTGGTCAGGTTGACACGTCATTGTTGTGTGTCTTGTCGATTTTTTTAGAGAGGATCTGAATAATAAATAAGATCGAGGAAACCCGAACGCACGAGCGGAAAAACGACGTTTCATGAACCCGTCATGTGACTAGTATCATCCAATCAGACACGCTGATATAACCATGAGGTATAATCTTTGGATCGATGTTAGTTTCGCTTCGTTTCTATACAAACTTAAATTTGTTTGGTTTATTTAAAGTCCTATTCACAGCTAAGGTCATTATATAGGACGTGACTCTATGTGTGTTTTGTAAGCGTACATGTGTGTTTGTGTGTGTGTGTTGGAGAGAGGGTCAGGGCAGGTGTACTTACCTCCTTGTGATAGCGCGGATCTGATGCCGACTTTATAGTGCTATCCCACTGAAATACCAGACCGGAGGTATCCATGACAGCATTCCGCCCTGTCACATTATACTGTCAACGGGTGAACCAGTTGTTGGCATTACCCTTAATGCTGAACGTAAAGCAGGGAACAGCAATTGCCATTTGAAAGACTTTGGTTTGTCCAAGTCTGAGAAAAAGAATCCACTGCCTTCTTCAACACGACAAGACGACAACACGATATTTTACCGCGACAACACGAGATTCAGTACGCGTTAATTAGAGTGTTCAAAATTTCGTGTTGGCGTGTTGTTTCCTTGTCGCGTTGGCGTGTTGTCGCCTTGTCTTCAAGCCATAGTGGATGGCTTGAAGTTTCAGACGGTGTGGAAGGAATCGTCAAGTAATACTGGACCCCTACATCAACGCTTGGACAATAACGCCAATGCATATCTGCTATATCCGCATTTGGTACGACCAGAATAGCAGATTTGACTGACAATATTACATCGTCCTGGCCTGGGTAGGGCAAATCTCACTAAAAGACATCAGCCGTTGTGACATTAAAGGAAAGTCTTTAAAACACATCATTGTTATGGTCGTTCAGCACGGGACGACGACAGGTTCCCTGGTCGCAGTTTCCAGTGTTTTACGACTCCGCTGTCCGCCTTCAGCGCAGAGTAATAGCAACACATTAAAGCGGAGAAAATGTGTCTACGTTTTTCGGGATTAACCTAACTTTGTCTAATTTCGTTATCAAATAATGATATGCTCGGAAACAAAACGGTTCTTTATTAGAAAGAAGAAGGATTTTCTACACAGAACACAATGCGACAATTACGCGTACAGCTGATTGGAGCGAGCAGTACAGTTATCATACCTGAGTCTAAGCAATAACGTTTAACGATTTTGCAATTAATTTAATTTAAGTGAAGAATTAAACTTTTAAGGACTGCATGAAACGAATAGTACTCTAGGGAAACATTTCTAGAAAACGGTATCGTCATTTATCTCTTTACACTATATTCAAGTTCACGGTGTTTTTGTCTGCTAGTTTTTTTTCAGAAAGAAAATAATTTTCTATCGCGATTGAAAGTTCAATCATCACAAGGTAATGAATTACAACAATGTTTTTTACCGGAGTGCCAAAGTTTAAAAAAAAATGCGCGTTGTGGTGTGTTGTGCGGGAGGGAGGGGGGAGGGGAGG
>JAULCA010136737.1:4917-15390 GCA_032360845.1 Crassadoma gigantea | reverse complement strand
AAAAGCATAAAAAAACTTCATATCAAAAGCATGGACAACCAGTTAATAACAATATATTTTTACTATCGACAAACCTTTTGTTCTTCGCAAACAAATAAAATAATATTCCCCCTTTTATATACATATAATCAAACCGAGCTTTTCACCGTATATTTGGCATGACGCGCCATGAGACCGACAGGGGTTACAATTGGTCGACCTCATATATTCTTGCTTTTAAAGCACAAGAACTGATTATTTATAATAACATGCAAATCATGACAAGGTTTGACCGCTGCAAGATATTTAACTATATAAAATGATATACATTAATTAACATCAATATGCACAAATAACCTTACACGTAAACTACAGAGGCAATCAAGGTGACTATATCATCGCCACTGATACTACTATTAATGTGAAATACTAGTTGTTGTTTTTTCGAAAACATTGAAAACAAGTAGTAATTGCAATGAGGCCATTACATAAGTCCCCCGAACTGCCCAAATAAGTCCCAAACATGCAGAAAAGAATCGTTATTACATTAAGACACATACATACTCTTTCAGTGAAATCAAACAATATCTGAATTTCGACCAATTCGAAGCCGACATGTGGTTGGTATGGCAACACAACCTATACGGTTGAATTCCCAGTCCCGTAATACCCCTATATACCAATATTCATAAAAATCGAACAATATCTAAATTTCGACCAATCAGAGGCCGTGGCGTCAATCTTTGTTGACCGATCAGGAAAAAAAGTGTCTTGCATATGTAGGCATATGCCTCAATACTCATGTGAAGTTTCATTGGAATCTAATGTAGGGTTTTTGAGAAAACGCGCTGACAAAATGTTACGACGAAACTATAAGAAGAAGAAACGGAGTAAAACAAATAAGTCCCCACTTCGTTTGGGTGACGTAATAAGAAACCGAGTAAAACCAATAGGTCCCCCTCTTCTTTTGTTGGGACTTAAGGGGTACTAATTGTAATGGGGGACCATTGTCGCAAAGTTACATAAGAAAATATCATAATATACCTACAATGTACATACTTAATATGAGTGATTTCAAATGATTTTAAAAGTCTCTGTTTGGTTATTATGGTGACGAATTATATGCGGTTGAATTCTCAGTCCCCTAATATAATTATTTTACCTTAATATACCAGTTTTTAGCTCACCTGCCCGAAGGGCAAGTGAGCTTATGCCATGGTCCGGCATCAACTTTTCCATTCAACCGACTTCTTCTCTATAACCAAAAGGCCCAGGGTACGGATATTGGGCCTGTAGCATGCTGGTTTAAAGGGCTACCAAGTTTGTTCAAATGAATTACCTTAACCCACTTTCAAGGCCACGGGGGTTTTATTCTCAAAATATTCAAACGACTTCATCTCAATAACCAAAAGGTCTGTGGTACTTCACTCATATTCAAGGACACAGGGGTCAAATATGTTAAAATCTTTAAAGGACTTCTTCTGAATAACCAAAATGCCCAGGATGATTCGCCAGTAGCATGCTGGGATGAAGTGCTACCAAGTTTGGTCAAATAAATGACCTTGACCCACTTTCAAGATCACAGGGGTCAAATATGTTTAAATCTTTGAACAACTTCTTCTGAATAACCATGAGGCCGAAAACAGGTTGTTTTGAATGACTTATAGTCATTAATACCGATATAATACTTGTAGCTTTATGTCAGATCACCTTTAAGGTTACAAATGTAAGATTAATACCAGGTGAGCGATGCAGGCCCATTGGGCCTCTTGTTATCAAAATCGAACAATATCTAAATCTCGACCAAACAGAAGCCTCTGTTCCGGCCTGATTTCTCACCCAGACACCCGGGTGATTCATCGTGCTAAAAGTGCTGCGTTCGCAACACGATTTCTTACCCCTTGCACGATTTCTCACTCGGGTGAGAAATCTTATAAAACACATGGGCTTCGGCGACACATTTCCTCACCCGGCATGATTTTTCACTTAAACTCTATTTCAATTGGTGATAGATTTTGTCCGTGTTGTCGTAAAACTTGCTTAAGTGTACATTTAAAAATGAGTTGATATATGAAATGATCTCAAATGAGTAGTTCAATGTACACATCTATCTATTTATTCACATATTATTTAATTTATTGATTTGATGAAAATCGATCTAAACCCCTTTTCAAGGTTTTGTCCATATAAATATATGCACTTCTGATCTTTATACCATATACAAGTGTTTTTGTTACATAATGTTGTTTGAAACGATTAACATGTAAGACCACAGTTACCTTAAAAGTAAGTCAAGTGTGCCGCATCCGTTCAAGGTATCTGCTGGTCAAATATTAAGACTACTGTACTTGCCACAGGTGGTACATAAAAATAGATGATACGACTACTGACGTACGATACCACAGCATAGCATTACAGACACTTCGAGGCACGTGAGTAAAATATTTGATACACAATAAAACAGTGACATGAAACTAAATAAAAAAACCCACAACAGGATCGAAGAGGAGACATAATTATGAACAAACAAGTGTTCAAAAATACCTGAGACTGACGGGTGTTGGGGAAAGTTGAACGCGTTTAACATCATCTATTTAATACCTGTCGTAATGTCGGCCACGTGCTTTCTAAAGTGCAGTGAATATGATTTAAATAATTCATGCAATGGAATGCTTAAGCTGCAAATCAGATGTAAACAAAATCCGATACTCTTTGCTTTGATACAGTAAACCTTATTTTTTAATCACACCATATGTATTTTGTTCTCTTAAATTCAAAGAGTAGACACTTCGATAGACGTTGTGGCCCGTTACAGCTATAATATGAACATTATTTATGAATGACTGCCATTAATTACAATAGCTAATCGCACGGGAGTTTATAAATCCATAATTTATTCATTTACATTTAAAATGCGGAATAGTCTTTACAGATTAAATTAGACGATGAAAAAATACTGTTGTCCGATTCATACAATGCACGTTCGCGCACCTTCTTAAACACATTCAAACGCAATCCGGTCCACCATAATTGTTCCGTTACGAGACTTCCACACGGATTCCGACATCATAAATATCATATTGAAATGCACACCAGTTCACTTCAGTGTTAACTTAAGTTTACTTCAGTGTTAAATCCAGTGCACTTCAGTGTTTTAAGTTTTAAAGACTACAGTACATATTTCAATTATTGTTTATAATGAAATGTGTTCGTTTCTGATATAAAAATTGAAAGTGAAAGGAATAACTAAATATTTCATAAAATCAAATAAACAATACACGTATTTTTTTCAATAGAGTAATTCCCTTTCTTCTTTTATACAAACTGCCAAGAAATGATAAAATTCCAGAAAAACTTATATCATGGCATGGCACTATATAGATAGAAGGTAAAGATCAAGCTAAAGATGTGAAATTAATTCTAAGTTCGTTAATCCCAAGTTGCCTTCTTATAGGAAAATTACGATAAAAATATATGAGTTAGTCTGATTTTAATTTCTTTGGTATATATGCATACACGTCACGTGCATTGTACATGTACATGCTGAAAATATATCCCCCCACAATCCCCTCTCCAGGTTACCACACCAACGTAGCAGGTATACAGCTGGCCTGGTGGTACAGTAAAAATAGCCACTTGTTAAAATGATGACAAAGTTCATAGATGCAACAAAGACATTTCTATTACTGGCTTTTTGTATATGTCTCTGGCTGCAGGGTGCAAGCACCTGTACCTAAAGATGAGCTGATCGATTTATACTAACAATACATCAAATCAATTAAGTTTCACATGGAACCTAAAGTTTTAACTTTACTTTAGTGGCAGATTTAAATATGGTTGCTAGGGCAATGTAATCACCCCCTGACACATATTTTTCTTACCAATATGATATCTACCTGTGAATACATTGAGAATGATTTGAACTCTTCTAATTCAAATCTTGGAATAGTTCATTTTGAAATTTCAGGGGTGAATGAGTTAATCAAACATGACATACCTATCGCGGACTATATTTATTGGAAGGTTACATTCTTTGGAGACATCTTTTCGTTGAATAATACGTCTAGCTCTCGAATAATACATTTTGAAAATATATAAGTATACAGTTTTTTTTTGAGTAAGAAAAGTCTTAACTCAACAATAGACTTTTCTCGTTACAAACATTTGTCTAGGATGTTTTTGAAGTAAGACTTGTTAATGAATATTGTTTTTAAAATACCAGGAACAAAGTAAAGATCAGTTGCAACTTAAACAAAAATACATAAATGTGACTTGAAAGGAATGAAGGACAGCTGCGTCAGTTATAAATGGCAGGAAGACTTTCACTCGGAAGCTTTTATTCCTTTGAGTATTTTATATAGAATAATGAAGCAAACAGGGATTTTTTTCTGGTTTCAGAGTTATTTCTAAAGTCAGGGTATGCATAGGTTTTGTGGCCCTCAATTGTACTGCGGTCGAACCTTGCAGGTTTTTGTTCCTATGTTCAAACACAATGACACCATGGTATAAGCTCACTTGGACTTAGACAGTAAAGCTAAAATGTACCACTTTTATTGTTGAATAATGTATCTTTATGAAATTTTCACATGTGATTTTATGAATTACACTGGTCATTCAAAGATATATTCGCAAAATCAGCAATACAGCAAGCATTTTCCAGCTCCAGGAAACATTTAACATTTAGTTTGAGATAAAGACAAGCAGTATCGGTTAAAAATATCGGCCATTTGTTTTTCACCTCAAGTAGTCCTTACGTCAATAAGCTTTGCCTGGATATTGATCTTAGTTCGAATGTAGTTTTCTGTACATTTTACCTATTGCGTATGAAATAAATGATCAATATTACTTACATTAAAGCGCACACAAAAATATACAATTATCAAAGCTGTCGGCGTAATCACAAACCTATTTTCTAATGTGACCGACGCAACACTGCAATCCACTTTTAGTTTATCACTCATTAGGAATGTGATGAATCACTGAGAAATATCTACAACAGGACATAGTCAACACACACAACACAAACAGTTTGTTGGATCACGCGGTATTTCCAGAAATGATTGGATCACGTGGTGTTTCCAGAAATGATTGGATCACGTGGTGTTTCCAGAAATGATTGGATCACGTGGTGTTTCCAGAATTGATTGGTTCGTTAAGGATCCTATTCCCACCGCAGGACAAACGTTGGATATTCCTCCGTAGTTCTCGTATACGCAGTGGCATCCTCTTGATTTCGTTTTTAATATAAGTGTTAAGTGCATTTAGACAAACGCTGGTTCGTGAGATTATATAAGAATTTGGGATCCGAGGTTCGAACTCTGGTGAGACCACGCCGAAAGAGTACATTTTGCTTATATAACCTTTATTTTTTACATAATAAGGTGTGGTTATCCTTAGCTCTTTACACAGCGATATATTTTGGCATTATTCAGATTCTAGCTCAGCTGTGTAAAAAACATCAAATATAGGTACATCCAATGGACAAATGTTGACAGAGGCTAGCTTCAAGTGAACCCAAAAGGTAAAAAAACCGTCGCTGCACATGTACAATATTATACTCTTGTTGAAAGCCCCAAGGTGATCACAGGTAGGTCCTCTGAAATGATTGTAGAAAACCCGAAAGGTGATCCCAGTTCTGTCCCCAGAAATGTTTGTAGAAAACCCGAAAGGTGATCCCAGCTCTGCCCCCTGAAATGTTTGTAGAAAACCCATCTGTCCTCTAAAAAGTTTGTCGAAAACCCAAAAAGTGATCCCAGATCTGTCCCCTGAAATGTTTGTAGAAACGGTTTTTGATTCCCCAAGTTAGCACACCTGAACTTAAAATACTGAAATGTGTATATCGATGATACAGATCACCACAATCCCCACAATCTCTTCGAATCCACTCAAACACTTGTACATCACTTTACATACGGATTATACGATACAATTTTTATACAATGTCCTTGCGACGCCAGCTCTCCCAGTTAAATTTGTACTGATATGTTGGTCGGTGGGTCCGTGACAGCAGAGCGGTGATCCTACAGTACCGACCTACAGGGTCTTTCAATCCCTTTAGCAAGCTGTGGGTACCCCACTGAATGTTCTTAAACTTCTCTATGATATTGAAACTGAGAAGATTCTCTAGAGCCTCGAACTCGCATCCTTCACAATTCATGGTCAGCAAATCAACGTCAAACGTGCCTACTCCGAGACTCGTCATAAATGTCGACGCTTCTATAATGTAGATTGGGACATTTCCTCCCTTTCCAGAAAATTTTGAAGTAGCACAAGCGTTATTTCCTTCAATCGACACCATGATGGTTTCATTTCTTGCCCCTAAGCCTAAATTATAGATGTTGACGTTGGTTTTATTCTCAAACTTTTTCTGTAATATATTCACGTACTCTTGAAGAGGTTCCAGAATAATATACCGCGGATTATAAAGTTTGGAGAAGTTCCCAGCATCCCAACCCCAGTTTCCTCCTATCTCCATTAATAAAGAGTTCTCGTTCAAGTAGGTGTGGTGTGTCCGACGAATCTCTTGCGTTTTCCCACCGAAAAATTTTGGCGTTGACCTTGACCGGTCAACACTTGCAGTGCGAACGCAATCTCGAACCATTTCCTGTTCTTTAGACGTCAGTAATATGTCCCTTTTTTTTATCAAACTGGCGGCTACCATCTGAATTCCTGGTCCTGGAGGTGCTTTGCCTTGGCCCTTAAAAAACTGTGTGATAACTGGACTAAATGACGCTCCCTTGAGTGGACGAAACAACCTTTCATTGATTTGGGATTCTATTTTTTCTCCAATAAAAGGTTCCAAGGTCTCCGGTGGTTCGTACCTGTACTCTTTAAGTGATGTGGGAATGCTCCGTTTATGTAAAATTAAAAACAGAACTAAACAAATAAGAACCCCAAGGACTGAATATCGGACGATTTTTTTGTTCATCCCAAACATGACAAAATCGGAGGCGGATTCCTGGTCGGTGTATAGCAATGAAATTGATAAAGGGTGGAACTTGGCTAAGCAAATCAGGCCAATCACAGCATGGCAAGTTGGGTAATTTCACGTGATCAGTACGTCTTTATTCTTCCGATCAGAATCTGAAACATATAAGAGATAAAAATAATTATAACCGCATCGTATCCTGTGCACAAGACAGATGTAATTGTTTCTACATTATAAACAAAATGACATAATCCGATCCATGTCCTTACAAATGTTCGATATGTTCAGCACCTCACGCGCTGAGAGACGGGGAAATACGTTTTCTAATTTCTAATTTCATAATTGAAACTCAAGCAGCTTAATCACCATTTTCATTCCACATGCTTATGTATATGTATTTTTGTATATATCTATCGCTATATATATATAAGGGCAAAGAAGTAATAATCGACAGTACAGACAAAGAAATTTGTCAAATTTTCAGGGCGATCTGCCCGTTTATCAAGACAGGAACAAGACGATTTACATATTACAACATAAAACAGAGAAAAACAGACACCACGAGATAATAATACGATTAAAAAAACAGAAACAAACAGAAGTTACAACTAATATTACGTATGCTGATGTAATTGCATATCCCCTCGGTTAGCGTGTAACCGAAGGCTAATTAAAGTAAATAATTCATCATGAATACGCGAGGTCAAGTGAATCTATACTTAAAATGTGAACGTACGTAGTGAGAAAAATGTCCTTTTAGTTCGTGTAAACACGGCGCTGAAAAAAACTTCGAGTGACGTTGTGTATCTGTACACCGAAATAGGAGACCGGGTCACACCAGCTCGACCAGGTATAAAAATAATGTTAAAGATGAAAAGGTTGGTGTAATCAGTCAGGAAGTAGATACCAAATGTTGGTTTTCTGCTAATAAATACGAATTAACACCTTGTTCAGATGATGGGGCGAGTTTCTGTGGACGAAATTGTCTTTGATGTACATGACATTTTCGATACTAATTGTTAGTGCGTTTCTCGGGCTTAATCATCTGAACAATGTGTTTCATCTATTTTAGTAATACGCATAACGTTTGTTAGTTCGGATCTAGTGCCGATATAGGATCATACTGTCGTTATAACTTATAAGACCTATTGCTTTATATATATATGACAGTTTATTTCTACCGTCAAAACACCCGTTTCCTGAGTAGAAGAAACAGACTCAGTATAGACAGGTCTAATTTATATATATATAGGTTACATATTAGGGAATTATTATGAAATATTGTTATAATTATCTACAGTTCTACATGTGTTTTAAACAGGCAATGTGTACACTTTTACTTAAAATATCTTATATCGGCGGCTTTAAAATTAGATGGTGTCGCTTTAAAAACCTGCCAACGGGAAAAAATGTCTGGTGACATAACTCATGTCAACAATTTCTGATTAAATCCACCACGTGGGGGTTGGGGAGGGGGCTTAAGGCTTAATCAGTAACCCAATTATACACAGCCGATAAAACTTTCCGCGGAGTAATACATCTAACCATATTAACTTCATTTTTATAAAAAAATACGCTAAGTTCCTTCAGTAATCACTGCTAAAATCTGTTACATATCAAATATAGTACAGAGTTAATATTACTTTCAATTAAGTTCAATTTTTACGGAACTATTTATCAAGGTGGAAGGATATGTAAACAGGCCAGGACCAACCCATGCCAATAGCATTCAGTAGTATTCAATGCAAAACGCCGGACGAGTTGGCGAGTTGACTTGTTAAAACTGCATGATAGCTATAGTCGGGACACCCGACTGCGTCGGTTTCCCCGACTAAAAATAGCTTGTAGTCCCATGATGTGTCATACTCTCAATAAAGTCAGGGGGTGAACACCATAACCCGAGATAACATTCCCATTGTATCGGTATCGTCCTCTAAAACATCCCAAGAGGACGATCTCCCTCATTCCACATTTCCGATGAGGGAGACTGTGCGTTAAACATGACTAAATCTGCTTTGTGTAATTTATCTTCCAGGTTTTATGTATTAAATGACTTCAAAAAGCATTCATTTGATTCAGACACACTGTACTTTTTATGGTCATTACTAACACCGTGCAGTAACTAAGAGATCCGTTGACCAGAGGACATAAATGAAGGAGTCGTTTCGAGTGAGATTGGTAAATTTTGGTCAAAATGAGAGAGTCCCTCTCCTAATGTGGGAGGTTTACAGCTATGTCATTGTCTGGTTTAAAACTCATTACGTCAGACTGAGGAAAAGAAGGGAAACTTTTCATAAGATTCAACATCTAAGAAGGCCTGCTCACTCACCTCTAACGTTTACCAAAGGTATTGCTACAGGATTGTTCTACATGCACATTACAAAATGCACTCACGTTTACTAACATAAAGCCCTGACATGTTATTCTATTGCACAGGTCAATCATACAGAAGGAATTGGGCAAACGTCAAACCCTATCCAAGACCTTTTCTTAATTTTCTTGATGTGATCAACTCACCAGCCGACCTTTTCCAAAACATGAACTATTGATGAGATGTTATGAAGACAAATACATCGGTACCTAAGGACTTCCCATCCTTCGTAATACACAAGTTTTTCTTGTCGTATTTTCGTGTCGCCATTTCAATATTGCGTATCAGGCACTCTATAGTGTAAATTAATGTAACAGTACACTTGCGTGACGATACTTATTATGCCAACACCCGATATCGAGACTGAATTGGAAACGTGTAATCACACGTACTTCAGAAATAAAGCTTATAATACAAAGGCATGAATCAACTCAAGGTAAAACACTGACGTAAGATTAGACGACTTCAAGAAGGTGGTATATGAGGTGCATAGAATGCAGAATACTGTGTTTTGTTTACCGACCTTACCTGTACTGATCACGTGCTAAAAGTAGTTCACAAGCTCGGAGTCGCTACGACTTTTGGGGTCGAGCGAGTGCCGCTCTGTCAGATAAATCATTTAACAAATGCAATCACAATAACTCCGTAAAAATATATTCAAATTATTCAACTTTCTGTATTTAATCAATTGGTCTTATTTAATGTTGGCCTAAAATTATTCAACTTTCTGTATTAATCAATTGGTCTAATTCAATGTTGGCCTCATATTATTATTAAACTTTCTGTATTAATCAATTCGCCTAGTTCAATGTTGGCCTCAAATTATTATTAAACTTTCTGTATTAATCCATTGGTCTAATTCAATGTTGGCCTCATATTATTAATAAACTTTCTGTATTAATCAATTGGTCTAATTCAATGTTGGCCCATATTATTATTAAACTTTCTGTATTAATCCATTGGTCTAGTTCAGTTCAATGTTGGCCTCAAACATTTAAATTTTCTGTAATAATCAATTGGCCTAGTTCAATATTGGCCTCAAATTATTATTACACTTTCTGTATTATCCATTGGTCTAATTCAATGTTGGCCTCATATTATTATTAAACTTTCTGTATTAATCCATTGGCCTAGTTCAATGTTGGCCTCAAATTATTAAATTTTCTGTATTAAACCATTGGTCTAGTTCATAGTT
>JAULCA010136626.1:4026-15391 GCA_032360845.1 Crassadoma gigantea | reverse complement strand
CCCCCCCCCCCCCCCCCCCCCCCCCCCCCCCCCCAAATGGGTACAGGTGACTCTATTCTATTGCAATCTAAAAGCATGTCAACACCAATAAGCTCGACATATGTTCACGTTATCTACAGTTAGTACAGTTAGCTTGACGAGGTCAACAGACACGTGACCTCTACACGTCTGTATGTGTTTGAAAAACAAGCAAGATATGTTTGTGTTATGGTGAAATATATATTAAGACTGAAAAATGTCGGGAAAATGATAGCAAACTCAGCTCTTCATCTTCCATATGAAAACGTAACTGTTCTTCGCGAAAACATTTTCCAAATTTTTCGTTTTCATTTTACCAACAAAACACACCTGATGTCGTAATTTCTGAAGTTACAAGCGTGTTCCCTCACTCGATTCAGACAAAACTGCAATACACTATAGAAGCGTTTGCAGGAGCGTTTTTATACCTGATTTATTTGAAAAATAACACCTACACGCGAATTATGTTTTATCCAATAATACACGATTATGAATCCAAAGATAAATGTTGTTATATCGCTGACGAGAAATAAAAAAAACACAATGTGTCTACTCAATATTACACTGACGTCATCAACTGCCATTACACGAGGACATATATATTAGCAAACAATGTTTGTAGGGCAGTACTTTATTATAATGTTCGCCGGCGTCATGTTGTATCATAACTTGTGACGCCCTCTAATTATGAGTTTTTTCTTTCTACCTGTTATAGCCGAATTATGTACATTGCAGACAAATTAGCGGCTTTTATTCAGGAAGGCCAATTAACATGCCTCGAACTTGCACTACTTCAAGACAAAGCGCGAAGCAGCAACTTGTTAACAAACAGAAACGTTTAGCATACTCGGCATACATTTTCGGTATAATTTCCCTTTGAAGACAACGTTAAAGGATTAAGGGCAAGTACAACGGGCAATAATACCACTAGTAACGCGTTTTTTTCGAGCTGTGTCTGTTTGGATAAGACATTGTAAAATAAGTACTAGAACACACGACATAATCCAAACCATACGGATATCAGATGCTGCCGTTCCTCGAATTATCGCATGAACGATTGTGGCAGAAACACTTTGAAACAGAAAAACAAAATCAAGATCATTTGACCTTATGCTATTTTGTTTTGTAAAGTGAATGACGGTCAAACATGACGCTTAATTCCTTGCATTCAGGAATCTATAACACCTATGTGTACTTACAATCCTAATTCCATTTCTGCAGTACATGTAAGCATTGTTCGCTTTTCAATTTTATTTGTTGAGTTTGTGTGTGTATGACCGTTTCAATTGCAACAATATGAGCACATTAAAAGAGATTTTCAATTAAATTATATTTGAATCCAAACATGGTCGATATCTTTTGGAAATTAGAATATTTGTAAAACGGTTACGACTTTTGATTTGTAAAGCTGTGTAGAATGCAGGCATGTTGCCTACAACGAGTTGTGTATTGGTATATAAACTTTCTGGTATCGAGAGACGAGTTGTTTGTCTTATACAATAGGCAATTTACGCAGACCAACGCACATTGTTCTCGGTGCCGATATCAAGTGGCGGCCATGTTATTCTGATTTCTCGGTTGTTGTTGGTCAAACAGCTCCGCGTATTAATAGTTGCGGTACCCGTAGACAATATACCATGAAGTTGGTTTCCACTCATACTCCTCATAATCGACTCCCATTAAAGGGCGATGATATTATTATAGCAGATTTGGAAGCCGAATAACACGGTGACACACATAAAACTATTGTTTATGCACTCTTTCAAACATCGTTCTGACGTCAATGCTAATTCTATATATGCTAGTTTTGGTTTTCTGAGATTACGCGAACCAGTATATCCAGATATGGGTCGACATAAGGGGCCTGCGTAAAGTACTTCAGCTTACAGGTAGCAGAGTTCTACCAAGAGTGGTTTTAAAGAACGTTTAACCCAATTATCGAAAACGTGAATAGATCAAAACCAATCGGA
Organism: Crassadoma gigantea; assembly: GCA_032360845.1. Taxonomy (NCBI): domain Eukaryota; kingdom Metazoa; phylum Mollusca; class Bivalvia; order Pectinida; family Pectinidae; genus Crassadoma; species Crassadoma gigantea. The sequence continues at coordinate 13,403 of JAULCA010136626.1, read as the reverse complement.
ATATTATACCTTCGGTATGTTTCTTTCATTCCGCCGGACAGTTCAATAAATGACAGCCAGAAGGTCAATAGGGAAATTATATTTTACATTGTGTTGGTGTTATACATAAAGTAAGATAGCAAGCACATGCAATGTCAAGTTATATGTCGTCTGCACGACAAAACTTGACACTGTCGTCGAAGTTCAATAGGAACAGTATATGTTTATAAGAAACTGGACACTAACAGAAAAAAAGTGTTGTGATAAAGACAGTAATACAGATATCGGTATTGCCTTAATTAATGAAACAATTTCTGTGTCTGCCGATCAAGTTAGTTTTACATATTTTAAAAAATCATAATTTGGAATCTCTGTTCCAAAACGACATTCCTGATCATTTTTGTGCATCAATGTTTAGATGCGATGTCATTAAGATGTTTCAATGCATGCACATTTTTTTCTCAATACTTGCTTTTCAATAACAATAATGCTGGTTTGTTAGTCGAACTAAATGAAAAACTAAGAAAATCCGGATGTTCATATTCAGAATCTGAATCAATTATAACTAATAATTCCAGTTTCTAGATGAAAATAGTTCATAGTATACATTCCTTGTTGGTTATCTATTTGAAATTAACATGCAGGTACTCCTCCAAATTAAGAAACTCGGATAATCATGGAGCTATTTACACCCCGTTCGGTTTCAAAAGAAGTTTATACCGATTTGGATTTCTTCCTTTTCAGCCAATAGCATCATCGGTCCTAAAACAGCTGTAAAGTGCAGTGTTATATTTTTTGCTAACTATATCAATTACTTAATGTTAAAGGTGCAAGCACATGCGTGTATTAAAATCATCTTCATAGAAATGATTGGTACTATCGACAGTGAGTTGCAAATTACTATTTCTAGTAAAAACATCAAAGTGTTGTTTATTTCGTATCATATGTAATATATACAACAAGGCAATCAAGCTGTTATTGACGTGTACGAAACGTATACCTGTAGTTATATAGAGAGAAACGTGACTATCTACACTAGCCACCATCAGACCGAGTCGGCCTGTGGGCAATTTAAAAGTCTCGAGTTTCATACAAACAGAAATAGCGTGAATTAAAAGAAAGATTAAACACTTTCACAAAAATGTATTCACACCATTTCGGCAAATATCGTCGTGTACGTATGCTAATTAAAAATGAATCTTTCTGATGTGTAGGTCAAACATCGATCAGTGGGCTTCTGAAGGGAGAGGTACGTATACATGTGTTTATATTATCGATCAGTGGGGGGAGGGGGGTAGTATGTGTTTAAACAATCGATCAGCGGGTTCCAAAGGGATAGGTACGTATACATGTGTTTATACCATCGATCAGTTGGTTTCTGAAGGGGGAGGGGGGGGGGGAGGGTCTTATGTGCTTATACCATCGATCAGTGGGTTTCTGAAGGGTGAGGTCGTATGTGCTTATACCATCGATCAGTGGGCTTCATAATTCCGAATGAAGAGGTACGTAACGTACACATGGGTTTATACCATAGATCAGTGGGATTCCGAAAGGGTAGGTATGTATGCGTTTATACCATTGATCACATTGGTTTCCAAAGAGGGAGGTATAACGATCGGTCATGGGTTTGCGAAGGGGGATATCATTACCGTTGATAATTTGAGATCAAAATGAGATGTTCAATAGCGTTTATAGCAGTTTCCTAAGGGAAAAACCTTCATCAAAGATCATATGAACTTCCAAAGGGATAGAACTCGATCAGATATTTCGAAAGGTGATTTCTTTAACTTTGATCACTGAATTTCCGATTGGATAAAACCTTAGAATAAATCTGGAGGAGGACATCTTTACAAACAGCTACAGGATTTCCGAACAGAGAGCAATGTTTGTTTACAATCAAACACAAAAGTTTCGAAGGCTAAGAGCTTCACTGACATTCAGAAGTTCCGAAGGGAAAGAAACATAGGAGTTCCGAAGGAAGAGCGCTTTAACATCAGGCATATATGAGTTCCAAACGGGGAGGTTATTACCATCAACCATTAATAAAAGTAGTTCAGATTAGGAAGATCTTTTACATCAAGTTCACAGAGCCAAAGATACAAACTGTACAAAGGTCAATGAAAAAAACTTCTTAAAATATATAAAGATCGTGTATTTAAATTATTTCAAAATACGGCACAAATCCTACGGATAACCACGTTGACACCAAGTTATTTGTATTTACCTAACAATTTTAAAACTACGTATTGTTTTGATCTATTTCTCGATGCAAACAGCTCGTTAATAAATAAAAAAAAAAGAGCCCTTCATTACCCCCAAAGTATCTTGTTCTCTGCATAATGCTACAAAAACGGTCCATCTTTGATATGTGCGGTAGTTCATTGAAAATCATAAAGGCGAACGTTTATAGACCTATAAACAGACTATAATTCCTTCAGAATGTTTTGGCCTGTGTGTATGGAGGGTCAATGGATCGGAATGGCTGAGAGGGATCAATATTCACCACATTACGCTAGTTTCATGGCACAATCGCTAGACCGGGAGCTAGTAGGCACGCCATTAAAACGGTTTTGAGAATATGCCAGCACAGCAGTGTTTATTTCAATACAGATTTATGAAACACTTTCGCTGTCGGGATTTTGCCAAAGATGATTTAAGGTTTTCAATTTATCAAATATATCTATATAATTATATGGAATATGTTTGCTGTCATATATGATAAATGGCTATAGAGTAACATACGCTGAGACTGTTCATTTTGTTGTGTGTGGTTTTTAACTCCGTTAATACAAGTTGTAGACTGGATCATCTCACGTTATACATTCACCACAATAATGCCAGTTATTGTTTCTTACTAATAATTTCTCAAATTTAATGTTAAATGTGTAAAAATGTTATCTCCTGTCAGAAATATGTTTTTAACAAGGTAGGTTTTGAAGTCCAAATTGAGAATTATTTCCAAATTCAAATTCTTTTCGGGATGTTTCTGTGTTAAATGGTTGCTAATATTGACATCAGTAAAATATTAAAGGGAATACTTTCCTCATGAGTATCTCTAGAAAGTTTGAAAATTGACTAAATTTAAAAGGACGTAAATAACACCAAAATATTTAAGGATTAACTCGAATATATTTTTTATGTTATGGAGATATAACACAAACAAACGGAGTGTAATCTAAATAAGTGGTGTATGATGAGAGAACACACCGGTTTTTTTACGTTATAGCTCCATAACATCAAAATATATTCAAATTAATCTTTATAATTTAATCTACTATCCACAATCACTGTGGAAATCCACTTTAATTGATTGACTCTTTTCTCTTAGAAATCATTACGCTGCTGTATCAGCAAATCAAAAGCGACGTTACAAATGGCGACGTCATTTTTTATGTTTAGGGATGATTCCATAAATTTGTAAGCCAATGAAAATGCTTGTTACAAGCAAGATGAAATTATACCAATCTGACAATGACCAGATGTAACAAATACGAGATTCTGAATGTATTCAGATCGATGTTTATTCCTTACACAACGCACTTGTGATAATGATTTCATGTCCATTTCATTTGTTGACATAGATTTGGTAATAATTAAAGTCCTCACGTGCGGAGTGTTACCTATATCAGCACGAGCTTCTTAAAGACGATTTAAATGTCTCGTAATATCACGTTTCCAGTGGATCAGGTAATCGACTTTCAATAGGGCTCTATTTGTAAGTTTCCTTGTATAGTTAATGTCACGTCCTTGTGGAATTATATACTCAAAAGAACGTGGGTATAAAACGAATTTTATTTACTAACGAAATTTCACTTCGACTTGAGAGGCCTCAATTGAACTTTTTCATTGGAAATTCATTGCCAATTGATCTTCTGTAGGCCTTGCTTGTGACACAACAGTCAGTTTTTATTCTGACGAAATTGAACAGTTTCTTTATAAGAGGGATGGTATCACTCACTCGGCGGCATTCTACAATAAATACACATCATTGTAAATCTAAATGATTGTACTCGCGGCGGTAAATCTAATTCAAATGAGGTCATTGCGTCATCAGTTTAAAGCCGTTCGGATTAAATAAAACACCATTTGAATAAACATAATAAACCTTATCCCTGAATAGCTATTGACTTATCGGGTGACCCAGAAAGTTATGACAGCATGGGAAGTTTATAACAAGGTATCCGACAACTCATCTATTTATTTTGGTTAAAGAAAACCGTAAATTCTAAATTTCGCATTGCTGCTGTTTTATACATAGTGGACATGTTCATGTAAACATTTAGTTCCGAGTGATATTTCACTAGTATCATATAATTTATTAAGTTTGTAACATGTTCAAATGCCAGAAGCTCCATTTGGGACGTCATAAACTTAATAAATAAACATAATGAGAAACATGATGTCATAAGCTTTCTGATTGCTACGTCACAAAACCGACGTTATAAAAATTGCGCCTATAGCTGAGTGAGCATGATAGGTAATAGACTTTAATTTTTCATGCAAAATTCATGAAACTCGCTCGGAAAGACCTCATAATTGAAGAAACAAATAAAATGTCCTATATATATTAAAAACAAATAAAAATAAAATGTCCAAATGTCGATGAGCAGTAGGCAGTGCACAAATAACCCTACCACCACAGGAAAAAGTTTAAATTTTAGTGATATTTACTTATACGTGCATCTATCGTGGTGATTGTACGACTGTCAACATGGTTTCAAACGAATATGTCAGAAAAATCAAAATACCAATATGAAGTCATATTTAATGATGCAGCGTCGATATTATTTTCTCATTGATCTATATTGTGTACAGTTTGAGGCAAGCAGATACCGGAACCGGAAATACGTAATATGTAGCATTTAATACCATCGGATTGCATTTTGATCAAATAACGAAAACTTTCTTAAAGAAATGTTATTGGTAAGAAATAAAAAGAAAATAAGCAAAGAAAAGTGTGAGAAGAAACGCAATCATTGTTAAGTAAAAGCATTCATGTTGAAAACGCGTGCTTAATTATTTGTAGGTTCATGAAGTGCACTTTGACGTCATGTCGATGTACATTGATTTAACATGGTGTACGTAGATAACATGCCGGCTATCGACATTGTTTACACAAATTACACCATTGTTGTGACAATATCTGTCGCCTCATGTCCTGTGTACTATACAACACAGAAACTGGGTTATCAGGAACCCCGCTGACGTAACAGACATGTCAATTAGCCTAGCTCTGGCACAATGTTGACACATGTGACCTGCCATGTTGTATCGTGTATGTAGTAACCATTGCACGTGCGTCAGCCTTATTGACATGACAACTTGCTGTCGTTTATAAGGATACAACTGTAATACCCATCGGAATGGGAGGATCAGTCAAAACTTTGGTCCGGAACTCAACTGATCAACAGCGGAACGTACATGCAGAACATACAATACATTATTATGACTTCCTAGTTTACTCTCTCATATTTAGGCACACTGGTTTATCAAATGAGTCTTACAGATTATAAAAAGAGATAACTAATTGCATGATTTGTCTTTATCATTTCCTCTTTTTATGTTGTGTTTCTGAAAAGGTCAAGTAAGATATCAGTATGGCTTTAAAACCATTCAAATATGCATTTTAGAATACGGAACTTTGTCGAATTGGGGAAATGCATATGCTTTACTAGCGTTTGGTCGATAGAGATAAATCTCCGTTCCTAATGCCATGAGCCTACACCTAAGACCACATACGAGGGTTTTTCGACGTCAGTGTAAGGGGGGTTGCGAAAGCTGTGTTGTCATGCTCATGTAAAATGCATATATCTACTACAATAGCCGTTAAAGGCCACGTACCGGGACTTTGTTCCTATAAAGTTCACGTACCTACCACAAACCACTATAAAGGTGGCCTTTAAAAGCCGTGACATCAAAGTGAGTCTCGCACAAATAAAATGAGATTTTGACGTCATTTGGGATTCTTTCCAGACGCCATATTGTATTCCGCAGCAGACAATATGTAAGCTACACGTTACGGGTTTAACTGTTACACATTCCGCTCGTTATTGTGAGTACTTTGTCGGCTGTGAAAATACATTATTTCTACCAACAATGATGAGATACAGGGATGTTGGAACCATTATTTTACCACCGTTCAATGTGTATATAGTACCTTTACTTAAACATTCTGTACAACCATGCGCTTTCAACACAAGTACATGTGATTCTTCCTGTTGTCTGCTATCATTACCTATGCTACATTTTATCATAATTACATCATATATGACGTATATGGGCCTAATTAAACTTTACGTCCGATTTCACGAGATTCCAGTCTTAGTGATAAAACATATAATACATTATTACGAGAATCTACTTCCGGTCCAATTTGAAAGCCTGACAAATTCTTCTTTTTGACGTCTCTTTTATTACAAGTATTCCTCGCTGGATTGTGCATTCATATTTAAGCATGTCAGGAAATCGGCCAGCGCTAACAATATCCTGTCGTAAGTGTGTCTGTTTATAGTGCACGTTTCGGTACCTCACAGCGCGCTTACGTCATCGCCGTCAATCATGTGCCTTCTTCGTCTTGTCGTCTCTGTCGCACGCATCATATACCGTGACGGATATATATGGTTTACTGACTTGTGAACTTCACTGGAGGGTTGTATAAACATAGGCTCATATGCTCATAGCAATACACGAATGCGAAAAATATTTATAAGATTAATTGCAATCATCAATCCGGTTTACGTGTAGGAGTCAAATGTGTATTTAAGTAAGCAGGACGATGATAAGCATTTTGATGATAATAAATTTCACTTCACATCTATTGCAGGTTCGTTTGAAAACCTTAGACCTGTTTGATCCTGATGCATGACCTATGAGGTGCCTTATTTGGGCCCTTGCATCTTATTCCATATTATAAGCCTAAACCTCCGTCAAGGTTTTAAACTAGAGGTGTTATTATGAGCCTAAACCTTCGTCAAGGTTCTAAACTAGAGGTGTTATTATTAGCGTAAACCTTCGTTAAGGTTCTAAACTAGGGGTGTTATTATTACCCTAAACCTCCGTTAAGGTTCTAAACTAGGGGTGTTATAATTAGCCTATACCGTCGTCAAGGTTCTAAACTAGGGGTGTTATTATTAGCCTAAACCTCCGTTAAGGTTCTAAACTAGGGTTGTTATTATTAGCCTATACCGTCGTCAAGGTTCTAAACTAGAGGTGTTATTATTACCCTAAACCTCCGTTAAGGTTCTAAACTAGGGGTGTTATTATTAGCCTATACCGTCGTCAAGGTTCTAAACTAGGGGTGTTATTATTAGCCTAAACCTTCGTCAAGTTTCTAAACTAGAGGTGTTATTATTAGCCTAAACCTTCGGCAAGGTTTTAAACTAGAGGTGTTATTATGAGCCTAAACCTCCGTCAAGGTTCTAAACTAGAGGTGTTATTATTAGCCCAAACCGTCGTCAAGGTTTTAAACTAGAGGTGTTATTATTAGCCTAAACCGTCGTCAAGGTTTTAAACTAGAGGTGTTATTATTAGCCTAAACCTTCGGCAAGGTTCTAAACTAGAGATGTTATTATTAGCCTAAACCTGTCAAGGTTCTAAACTAGAGGTGTTATTGTTAGCCTAAACCTCCGTTAAGGTTCTAAACTAGAGGTGTTATTATTAGCCTTAGCCTCCGTCAAGGCTCTAAACTAGAGGTGTTATTATTAGCCTAAACCTCCGTTAAGGTTCTAAACTAGAGGTGTTATTATTAGCCCATACCGTCGTCAAGTTTCTAAACTAGGGGTGTTATTATTAGCCTAAACCTCCGTCAAGGCTCTAAACTAGAGGTGTTATTATTAGCCTAAACCTCCGTTAAGGTTCTAAACTAGAGATGTTATTATTAGCCTAAACCTCCGTCAAGGTTCTAAACTAGAGGTGTACCTATTTGCCCAAATCTACGTCATCGCACTGAACTACAACCTCTGTTAAGGATATGGACTTATGATGCATATTTTTATCCGAATCATGAATAGCTGAGGTACGTCAGTGTCAATAAACATGTGTCTACCTGTATCAAAATAAACAGTGCACTCATGTATGAACACAGCTACTCATAATTAAGTGTATTTTTGTTGATTTAGGTCCGGAGACGACTGTTATCATTAAAACTAACCGTCTGGTAGTGTTTCCGAGTCTTTCTGAGCTGATAATCGTGTTTGTATGATTCCGTGTAAATATTTGACGAACGTTATCGCTGAACAAAGTTTAAAGCTGACTACATGATTTAATACTATCCCGATACAAAGCTTCTTAAACGATTAGATAGCCACGCTACCCAGCGTAATTAGACACGCGAGAAATAAGCTCGCGGGTAATACTGAACATATTCGTCCTAGCAATGAATTTCGTTATCTCCAACGAACATGAAATATATCTTTTTTTTAAATTTTTTCTTTTTCAGGAAGTAATTAGTCTTTGTGTTAAATCATGAATCGAATTCCTAAGAAAAATAAACGAATTTCATATCTGATAAATATGCTTAGTTATATACTACATAACGCGAGGGTAAGGGACGAAGTACAAATATACGTATTTGACCAGGGTCAACAGAAATAGGATCCATAATTATCGACAAAACGCATTTAAACTCACGCAAAATAAATATTGACATGTCAATTCAAAACACTTTGGTAGTCGGACTTTTCATGTTACCACGAGCAAGACCTCTTACGATTCCATGAACTATCCCGTAGACTGGTATGGGTCGGCGCAGTTATGTCCAGAGAAAGCAAAGGGGAATTTAAGACGTCCTATGTCAATACGAATTTTGTAATCCCGATCGCCATTTTCGTCAGATCGTTTGGAACTCGTAAAAACAAATCGTTCTCTTGGTGTGACCTTTGCTTGAGTGAAATCGTTAAATTCAATTGCATTCGAGATCGACTGACGATAAATATTTTTCTTTGACCGGACTTGTGTACTTAGGGTTCGAGCCGGGTTACCTTTGTGTTCACAAGCCACGTGCTCTTTCCATTGGGTTTATTGACAATTACTTGCAGCAACGTCATTTCGAATTAAAATTCTAGCGCTAATACAAGCCTAGCTTTGTTTCCCATCATGTTTGTGATTTGACCAAAAGCAATGTTTTCAAAACTTCCGTATAAAAATACACGGAAATAACATTTAATTAAAACATGTTTTTCCACGTAACATGAGCGCTGGACGATTACTCGAATTACATTGTAAAATTACACATATATTGAACACATATTGCACATACGTTTGAGATATGCTTCAAACACAGTGCGGGAGTACTATTCAGGGGAAATCGTACTGCGAATCCTTTATACATAGGATATCGTACTGCAAAACCTGTATACATAGGATATCGTACTGCGAAACCTGTATACATAGGATATCGT
>JAULCA010136625.1:0-25872 GCA_032360845.1 Crassadoma gigantea | reverse complement strand
ATTAAGTCTGTGATTGTGTCAGTGTGTCGGTGGAGGTAATCAGTGTGTCATTGAGTCTGTGATTGTGTCAGTGTGTCGGTGGAGGTAATCAGTGTGTCATTGAGTCAGTGATTGTGTCAGTTTGTTATTGGAGGTTATCAGTGATGTCTAGCTACCATGCTGTGCAATGTGTAAAGATGATGTTTTATTTTGTGACAGGTCCCATGACTGTACTGAAGGCAGTGTGACAGGTATGTGTGATGTAAATATATTTAGGTAGATTGCAAATTTCTTCGATCGGCTCAAGAGTACGAATGTCGTGTAGATGAAATACTGTTCCATGAAACTTCTATTAATATTTTTAATATTTTTTATTCTTTATATTTGACCAATCTTGCCATGTTTTGCGGTACATTTCCCCTATCTAAACATTTTTTTTTTCATTTGCCTTATATTACATTTTTCTCCATATTGTTTCTTTTGTCAAAATAGGCGATTCTTTTTCAGTTGCCTTATATAAAACTTTTCTTCATATATTATACTCCTTAGTTTTACTCTATACCCGATTAATAATTTATTTTACATATTAAACAGGTTATCCCATTTTTTTCTATTTGCTCCATAAGCTATATTTGCTTTTCCGTATGTTATAATGTACTTTACGCTGGACATTATACATTCCATTCTGGTTAACAAACTTTTAATTTCTCTTGTTCTCAAAAATTATTTTAAAACTAGAATTTGTAAAATTGATGGGATTTTAACACTTAAGCATATGACCATAATGTTCTCCATTCAAGGTAATACAAATACCATCCTGGCGGACTACTATAGCAACCTTTCCGTAAAGGAACTTCAGAAGAAAAGGAACCCCCATGGACACCATAGTCCGAGACGATCACATGCTCCTAATGGGAGTCTCTATACAGAGGTGGACAAGCCAACAGAACCAAAGCAACGGTTAGCTCCATACCAGGACTCAAGTGTCATCTTTATAAAGCGAACCAGTATCAAGGATAATGGTACTAGCAACATTGTAGATAATGCTGATAAGGACCACTCTCTGGGAAGTGATGAATCATCACAAGTTACGGCGTATGTAAATGAGGCTCTGAATAAGGAGGACGCTTATGATGAACTCGGAAGGGACAGACACGTGACCGACGAAACACAAATTCCCGGAAAAGACCAATATGATCACATGAAGTTGAATCAGAACAAAGCAGGAAATTGTGATGACGTATATGATAAACAAGAGCAGAGGTCACGTAACAAAAATGTCATTGATATTGACGATACATATGATCACACACAACATGTAAGTTAGGCAATAACGTGATTGATGTTGAAGTATACGCATGTTCAAAAAGCCAACATATCACATGTTAAAACCTGTACCTCGTTTTACTTTTCCATAGATCTTGCCAGTTTATTTGACTTATCTAGGTTTTCTGAATCTACAAATAGTAGAAGTTTATGCCCGCTATTTCTTTCCTATGTTAAGTAAGTGTGTGTTTCTAAATCTAAACTAATAACCTTATATCTGTTCTGTGCTGGGAGTGTACATTTTTTGAACAACTGTATACTTTATTAACATATGTTAACATTTATTTTTATTGTATATTTTGTGAACAAACACATGTTGATCAATATAGTGTATATATAATACAATTCTTTTGTAAATATGTCAAATAACAGTTAAGAATTTACGCACGATAACAAATATATATTATACTTTATTATCACCCATATTAAATACAGCTTTTCTTCTTTCAATGCTTGAGTTCAACGATCAAAAGTCCGATGGGTATATTACATTGTTAGACACAAAAACGTAGCATTGATGTCACATATGCTAGTCATTGGATACATTAGATGGCAGCTAACAAAGTGACAATTCATTGCAAAGGAAAATATGATATAAAAAACAAACGCACATGACTGAATGATAGACCTGTCTGCCTTCTTGGATGTCTTTAGTCCGCCTAAAAAATAGCCCATTCAAAATGGCGCGCTGTCTTGTTGTCAAGCCTTACTTCATTTGAATATGTAGCAAAATACTACCCCGTTGAATCTCTAATTGTTTGATGCATGAACGTTTTCTCTATCGTAGGCAGATACATTAATAATGATTGTGATGAATGCTTTATTCATAAGTAAATTAATATTTTTTCTTTAAATTAATGTAGGTACAAAGTATTTGTGAGCATTTTGCATTTATAAAGTCGCATTATTTAGGAACTCTATTTTGTTATTTGGCGTGGCGTTATCTTCTTTTGATATCGTTCACATGTGAGCGTTCACCAATGCTGTCACAATAAAACGCCAGTTGCCTGAAAAGCCTCGTGATTTTGTGTTTTGTAAAGAGGACAAAAGGTCAACTCTAAACTGTATTTTCCCGATATTTGTCATGGCAAAAGTACGTAAAATATAACTGTTGATGAACTATGTCAGGCGAATATTAATGAAGATTACGTTCATGTATTGCACCTACCAGAGACCAAAATGTATGTAAATAATCAGTAAATACTTTGAAACCCACACTTAATTGTGTTAATTTATAATTAACAATCAATTAATATAAGTTGTTTTTATATATTTTACGAGTAATTTCACAAAAAAGTGTATCACACGATATTCGTAACATTTTGTGATCCTTATCCAACAACTGATGAAGTAATAATAGATGTTTGTAACCATGCTGATAAGGACCACTCTCTGGGAAGTGATGAATCATCACAAGTTACGGCGTATGCAAATGAGGCTTTGAATAAGGAGGACGCTTATGATGAACTCGGAAAGGACAGACACGTGACCGACGAAACACAAATTCCCGGAAAAGACCAATATGATCACATGAAGTTGAATCAGAACAAAGCAGGAAATTGGGATGACGTATATGATAAACTAGAGCAGTTTTGGTTTGGTTTATTTGAGTTTTACGTCCTATTAACAGCTATGGTCATTTAAGGACGTGCCAGGTTTTGTGGTGGAGGAAAGCCGGAATTCCCGGAGAAAAACCACCGACCAACGGCCAGTACCTGGCGACTGCCTTACGTAGGCCTCGAACCCGCGACCCAGTGGTGGAAGGCTAGTGGTAGCAGAATGTCAGACGCCTTAACCACTTGGCCACCGCGGCCCCAAACTAAACTATAGCAGAGGTCACGTAACAAAAATGTCATTGATATTGACGATACATATGATCACATGAAGTTGAATCAGAACAAAGCAGGAAGTTTTTATAAACTAGAACAGAGGTCACGTAACAACAAGAGGCCCAGAGGGCCTGTATCGCTCACCTGTGTATCGAGGCAGTTATGGCAAAATATTCTCCAAAGGAGAATCAAGGGAATAGGCCAGACCCCTATGCCAATCCTTGTATCAATCTGTATTAGATTTTTCATGCACAGCAATTTTATAGTTGGTTATTTGGTGGGAATCTCAACTGTTTCCAAGTTGTAAATCAGAAACTAGGTCCTTAGGGTTGTGGCCAGACCCAAGGCTCAATTCTAATATCATGACTGCATTTGTCTCTTTATGCCCATCATCTGTATATGTAGTTTTGGGATGGGGATCATAGCCCTTTAAAAGATATGACCCAGGGGTTAATTCTGCAAGGGTAGGGCAGACCCTGGGGTCAATTCTAATATCATGACTGCATTCGTCTCTTTATGCCCAACAATTGTATATAAAGTTTTGGGGTGGGGATCATCACCATTTCAAAGTTATAACCCAGGGGTTAAGTCTCAAAGGGTGAGTCAGACACTAAGGTAATCCTCAAAACGTATGTGCATTCATCTCTTTATACTCAGCAATTTCATATATGGTTATATGGTGGGGATCTCAACTGTTTCCAATCTGTGAATCAGAAACTAGGTCCCTAGGGGCTGGTCTGTACCCAGGGTATGTGCTAATATCATGACTGTATTCATCTCTAAGTAAGTGTATATATAGTTTTGGGGCGGGGATCTCAATTGTTTTAAAGTTATGACCCAGAGATTATGTCTCCTAGGATGAGGCCAGACCCAGAGTTTATAAAAAATTGGTTCCCTTTCATCCAAGGATGCTCCACAACAAATATGGAACACATCCTTTCATTCCTACAGAAAAAGAAGGATTTTAAAGAATTTGCTATGTTTCCCCTATTGGGCCCCGCCCCTCAGGCCCCTGGGGGCCAGACCCACGGTTTATAAAAAACTGATACCCCTTAACCCAAGGATTCTTCAGACCAAATATGGAACAAATCCTTTCATTCCTACAGATGAAGAAGGATTTTAAAGAATTTGCTATGTTTCCTCTATTGGGCCCCGCCTCTCAGGCCCCTAGGGGGCCAGACCCACGGTAAATACAGAATTGGTTCCTCCTCACCCAAAGATGCTTCAGACTAAATATGGAACAAATCCTTTCATTCCTACAGAAGAAGAAGGATTTCCAAGAATTTGCAATATTTCCCCTATTGGGCCCCGCCCCTCAGCCCCCAGGGGGGGCAAACCCACGGTTTATACAAAATTAGTATTCCTTTCCCCAAGGATGCTTCTGACTAAATTTGGTCTAAATCTGCTTAGTCGTTCATAACTTGTAGTGGTTTTTAGGAAAAGTTGACGGCATAAGCTCACCGGTCCTTTGGACCAGGTGCGATAAAAATGAATGGTTAATCAACCGATGACATTATTAATGCTCACAAACACTAATCACATTTTGAGGTGGTTAACAATGATCACGATAGAGCACATGATGACGTAAAAAGTGTTAAACAGGACATAGCAACTATTAACGTAAAAAGTGCGAACAACAGCTAACAACTAGTTAGCAACCAATGACGTGATAAGTAGTGGACAAGATCTATCAACTGATGACGTGATCAATAGTGCACAAGATCTACCAACTGATGACGTGATAAGTAGTGGACAAGATCTATCAACTGATGACGTGATAAATAGTGCACAAGATCTATCAACTGATGACGTGATAAGTAGTGGACAAGATCTATCAACTGATGACGTGATAAATAGTGGACAAGATCTATCAACTGATGACGTGATAAATAGTGCACAAGATCTACCAACTGATGACGTAATATGAAATAGGCACTGCCTATAAGCGAGCGCACATATATATAGTTAAGTAAAACTGCGATGATATTGTAGATCTTGGGAGCCTGCGGCGCCCTAACTAAGGACTTTCAGGTAACAAAACAAACAGAATCTTATTTCAGGACATAAGTGCCCCAAATATCCCGACATCAGAATTAAATGTTTTTTAAATATTGTTATCAAGAAAATCTTCCAGATATTTCATGTAGACCCTTTTGTTGTTACTAAATTACTGGATTTTTTTAAAACCTTTGTCAATGTATTGCCCGATTCATTTCACGTCGAAATATCTCGAAACAAAATGACAGAAATAGAATCTAAGAAAAAGGATATATTTTGCATAGATAAAGTTTATTAATAAGTCACAGTATGCAAGGCAATCCATAGTCATCCACCGATAAGATTTTTCAAAATTAAACAAACAGTACACTGATGTCAGGAAGCAAAGGTTACAGTGAGGTCATAGTTATAGTCCTTGTACACCAAATCTGTTCACTCCAGGCGAAATAGTATAGAAGATCTGCTTGGACAAACATTTTCAAATGGTTTAGTCAAAGGTCAAGTCATTGGTCACAGTGACCTAATTCTATACACTCTCTACACTTTGCCATCCTAAGATGTCATTGTACATCAAATCGGATTACTCTAGGTGAAATAGTATAGAAGATATTCCCCAGACCACCTTTTCATATGTTAAGGTCATGGGTCAAAGCATAGATCACAGTGAGGTCATAGTGACCTTCTTCGTTCGCTCTTCACTCTGCCATCCAAAAATGTCCCTGTACACCAAAACTGGTTACTCCAGGTGAGAACGTATTGAAGATATGTTCCTGAAAAAATTATCGGACAGAAGGAGTGCAAACCTATAGTCCCTCCCCTTTGACAAGCAATGGCAATAAAATTAACTCAAAGAACTAAATCAGTATTAAGTAATTATCATAACATGTAACTCTAAACAAGCATTCAATTTCTCAATATTCCAATATTGGAGAAGAAATGGCTTCAATAACTTTACATTTTAATATTAGAAAAGCATTATATTTCAGAAGCCTGATACTGCAATAGATATAAACAGAACCATTGCAATCTTTACACCAGTTCTGTCACCAAGTTATACAAGAGATACATGAACCTGAGTTTTAATGCAATTATGTTATTTGTTCATATAATTCAGAACAGGCTTTTTGAAATTCTTGAAAGAAATTCGTGTTGGGAGAGACTAACACACATGCATATCATATATATAAGAGGCGCCGTAGTCTAGAGGAAGGACACTGGGCTCATGACTGAAGGGTTAAACGTTGCAGGTTTGAGTTATGGCAGGACACTGCACTAGACTGTATCTTTGAGTAAGATACTTTATTCTGCTTGTTCCAGTCTACTCAGCTGTAAATGAATACATGGTTGGCCAGTCAGTGCTAGAATTGTTGAATGCTAGATGAGAGTGCCGAAATGGCAGCACCCACTGTATGCTCCTTGGGGGAGTTGAAAAGATGTTGGCTGGTTGCAAAGGCCCTATAAACACAGATAATAATTGTGAACCGCTTTGAGACGACCTATGACCTAGGTTGTGATACAGCAGTATATAAGAACCTTGAATTACTATTAGTATATATATCGCTGGTACATAGTTGTCCGACATGTATATTGCTGACAATTTTCAGGAAAAAAAGTGAAATAATGAAATAAGATATTCTCGTAAAAATTACCTTTTCCAGTGGAGGAATAATGACATGGAAGTAATGAAAGAAAATTTTCAGATAGAACGACTAAGGACCTTTCCATGTATGAAGAGTGTTTGAGCAGATCTGGATCTGAAGAAGATTGTTGAAATTTCAGCCAATTTGCCATCTTCGGCTCCTCCCCTCAGGCCCTAGTGATTGGCCAGGTTCTTAATTTTCATACCATCAAAATACGGTCACATGATAATCATTGCAAATGAGTTTGAATTTTTTCCCATTGAAAGTACACAAGAGGCAAAATTGGCCTGCATCGCTCACCTGGTATTAATCTCACAATTGTAATCTTAAAAGTGGAATAAAATAAAGCTATAGGCAAAATATCAGTGTCATGACTTCAAGTCATACAGAAGAACCTGTTAAACTATCAAAACACATATGACCTATGTGACCTTGACAGTCAAGCATGGACATTAAGTTGAACAAACTTTATAGCCCTTCCTCCCAGAATGCAACTTGCCAAATATCACCACCTTATATCTTTTGTTTATGCACTATGGACCAGATGTGACCATAAAAGTGTATAAAGGTCATTCACATCAAATATAGCCTAATTGCCCCCTTTTGGCCCTGCCCCTCAGCTCCCTGAGGGGTCAGCCACAACATTTGTGCAATTTTGAATCCCTGTCTCCTATAAATGCTTTTGATCAAATATGATTGATATCCAGTGCATAGTTTTACAGAAGTCGTTTGTAGCAATATAGCCATATTGCCCACTTTTTGCCCCACCCCTCAGCTCCCTGGAGGTCAGCCCCACCGTTTGTACAATTTTGAATCCCCTCCACCTAGGGATGCTTCCAGTGAAATATGGTTGATATCCAGTGGACAGTTCTACAGAAGAAGTTGTTTGTAGAAATATAGCCATGTTGCCCACTTTTGGCCCCGCCCCTCAACCACTACCAACTGATGACGTGATAGATAGTACACAATATTTACCAACTGATGACGTGATAAATAGTGCACAATATCTACCAAATGATGACGTGATAAGTAGTGCACAAGATCTACCAACTGATGACGTGATAAGTAGTACACAGTATCTACCAACTGATGATGTGATGAATAGTGCACAATATCTACCAACTGATGACGTAATAAGTAGTACACAATATCTACCAACTGATGAAGTGATGAGTAGTGAACAGGATTAATTGTTAATTGTTAATTGTCACTTTCGAACATCTGGGCATAGGATGGTCAATGAACAGTTGGTATTGTAAACTATGGTCAAGATCAAGCGAGTTTTAATTTCATGTGGTATAAAAATACAGTGATGTAAATGTGATTGCACTTATAATATTTAGTTATACCGAGTATATAAAATACGTAAAAAATAACAGATACACATCACACCTATAACATTTGGAAAAAGATAATTTATATACAAAATAATACATGCACATGTGATCACACCTATAACTTTCGGTAAGTGATAAATTAGGTAAAAAATGACACACACGCATGTGATAGCACCTATAAAATTTGGAAATAGACAAAGCATGTCAAAAATAACACATACACATGTGAGCACCTATAAAATTTGGTACTAGATAATGTACGTTTAAAGGAACACATACGCATCGCATCTATACAATTTGGTACTAGATAATGTACGTCAAATATAACTCATGCACTTTTGATCGCACCTATAACATATGGTTAAAGAAAAAGTATGTTAAAAATAAATAACTTAACACAATACACCTGTTTCGTCCTTCTTTGACATATCGGTGATGCTAGGGACACTAAATCGGTGCAATTATGAACGTTACCGAACTATCTTGTTGTAAGATCATCAAAGTGTCCTCGTTCCCTGATGACTGTAGTTAATTTTAACTTGAAAATGCAACTATATTATCAAGACTAAGCGTTTGTTGGTTATTGTGCATGAGCAAACTATGTTTTTTTTAAGTGAAATGTTAAAAATGTTCTCCTTCCTTCTCTAAACTATCGATAATTTAAATTACTACAATACAGCTAAATTTATATAGATCAAATACACGCCATAAAACCAGTTTGTTTAATACATGTACAAACCCAAGCCAAACTCAAGCACGTACGTGTGTACATCAATCGAGATACTTCCGCGTGTTAACCCCGGCCATATTAGAAGTATGTGTGAAAGTGTGTGTGT
Organism: Crassadoma gigantea; assembly: GCA_032360845.1. Taxonomy (NCBI): domain Eukaryota; kingdom Metazoa; phylum Mollusca; class Bivalvia; order Pectinida; family Pectinidae; genus Crassadoma; species Crassadoma gigantea. Next base: position 16,927 of record JAULCA010136625.1, on the reverse strand, counting down.
CAACTTGAACGTAGCGCTATAATTATTAATAATATCTCAGTAATGTTGACAACTTTTCAGTTTGTCGTCCTAACTTGTTTATTGTAAAGCTACCCAAAGGCAAGACATATTTGTTTACATCCGGCCGGGTTCCCCCAGTCATTCTTTTTCTAGCGCCTTCTCTTAACTGTCCTTATAATGACTGATCTTTAAACTGTCCCCCTGTTCTTTAGGCTTCTACGTATATTTTAATGAAAGAGAATCATCCTTAATTGGTGCACGTTCACTCTTCAGACTGCACGGAAGCTTAAAACTGGTTTGAAATCCGACTGGTGTGTGTATACCCGTGTGTTGTCAATTTATCTCTGTCCTGGTGTCAGTTTTGTTATCATGCTGTAATTGTTTTCGTTCGTTCGTGTTTTCAAACTCTTTGCTTTAATGAAATTTGTTTAAGTGTTCCACGTGGGTTGTTTATTTTTATTTCACGAAACCCTTGACTAGAATCTGGGTTGGATATTAAGTGTCCTAAGGGTCAGTCCTGCTGCACATGAAGCTAGCTCGATCACATTTCTCGGAGAGAAGGAGTTCAAGGTGAGCGTGAAGGTTTTACTGTGCTTTTTATGATTGTATATATTGTGTACATGTTCTATACTCTGCTAGGATCAGATCAACCGTGGTATTGTTCCTATTTCCCTGTTTTCTACGGTGTGGGATGCACATTACGTTGGTCAGTAAAATATAGGAGCGCTTGACGTATGCTGTAGTCAGGGAACGACAATCCCTTATCGGTGTAGTGACCTCTTACTTCCCTGTCGCCAACACATAGGTGATACAGACTCGTCCTTTATATCTATACAGTACATGTGCAGCATTGTAAAGGAATACATGAGTATTGTTCAGGTAGGTACATTTGTATCAGTAAACGATTGTTTGCGGTTTATTGTTCAGGTAGGTAATACATCAAACATATGTTCGAGCTTAATGGAACATTTCCATATCACACATAAACTGGTCGCAGGTTTATTACAAGTTTGTTACCTCATCAATACGCACGTAAACTGTATATATATAGAACGAAATTAACATATTTCAAAATTGAATGTCTGCCTGCATTCTGCTGGATCGTCATCTTGATGTTTGAATACTTCAAACCACATAATGTGAGTCATGCCAAGTTACAAACAAACAGACTGTTATAAAACAATTTTTATTCTATATAACAAGGAAGTTAAAATAGTGTATGTTACATCTGTCCAGACACTTTACCAAGTGAATGGAGTTGTATTCGAGAGTAAATAAAGTTAAAAAATTACGTCAACTCGTAATGTGATAACTGATAACCGTAATTATCACACGAGTAGAGGTTCGCGTGGCATACGAGTCATGTTTTTTTAATACTGCTTCCATTAAATGTAAATGGATTTATTAATATCGATACGGATATATTTCTTCCTTGTTTCTCTTGTAGGTAAATGATAGCCACACCTGTTTTCATCTGAAGGTGCAGATTTCACTTCAAATACTTAGTAAGCAATCATACAAATATTTCAATTAGTATTATGATCTACACAGTTAGCAACTAAATGGTAATATGTAGTGATACAAAACTGATTTAATTTTTTTTCTTTTTAATTTTTGTTTTGTTTAAATAGAACTACAATTACACCGAGACCTTGTAACGTTTTATCATTCGGTGAATAACAGACATACTGCTATTGCTAATTTATTTCCATAAGTTACATATTATTTTTATTGTTTGCTTGGATAATTCCTGGCGATTACCATATTTGATTAGAGATTTTTAAATAGTTAGGTACACAGGGATTCTTCGTTATACTATTTAAAGTATTTCAATACAAATAAAAATAAGAACAATAATCGTTCTCACAGTGTTTGAGTTATATTTTTTTTACTTTTCAGTTCTGTAGCTTTGGTGATCGTCGTAAAAGCAAAAACCAATAATGTCAATACCTAGCAGTGTACTGTATCTGGTTATACTGGCTACTTACAATATGTTGGATGGATTGGATGCTTTAAATGATACAACTGTAAAACCAGGAACAACGGCAAGTCTTCAAAACACAGATATGACGTCAAATGGAAGTATAGCTCCTCAACAAGTCAACGTTACTGGCTCTTCTGAAACAGACACCGACTTATTCCTTGAACCCAAAAATTGTACACGAGAAAAAATGTAAGACCATGCCAGAGTAAATTGCCTTTGAATGTCCTCGATAATCACCTTACTGCTAATATATATAATTATATACAATGTTAAAATACATAAAATACTAATAAGATGTGTTGGAATATATATTTACATATATGAGATTAACGGAAGGGGTCCAGATATGCAATATCCTATTAATTTATGAGATTAAAATCTTAATCAGTTAATATTTACAAGGAAGATAAAATGAACATTTTGTTTTAAATAGATTTAAGGTTTCATTTTATTGTTAAATATATGAGGTTCGATTTAAATAACTGCAAACCAGGTCGTTTATTCTTCAGACAACTGTGTTAACGTGTGTTTGACTAAAACAAAGTATAGTTTACACTATAAATCTCTACTTCCTTTTGGTATCACGTTATCAACATCCTCTATCTTGGGCAATTTGAGGCCACATCTTACGATCACACACGTAGTTGACTGTAGTGGAGGATGACTGTAGTTGATTGAGTTGACCGTAAGTGACCTTAGTTAAACGTATTACACGAAGTTAGACGTAGTTTCCTAACCCTAACTCCCAAATTTAACATTACTTATCGTTAACCCTACTGCACCCTAGATGACCCTTATTAACCGTAGTAAACAGTACTGTGACCGTACATCAAACGTAGTCCAACCCTAGTAGTTGTCCCTATTATACCCTAGATGACCCTTATTAACCGTAGTAAACAGTACTGTGACCGTACATCAAACGTAGTCCCTAGTAGTTGTCTCTTTTATACCCTAGATGACCCTTATTAACCGTAGTAAACAGTACTGTGACCGTACATCAAACGTAGTCCCTAGTAGTTGTCTCTATTATACCCTAGATGACCCTTATTAACCGTAGTAAACAGTACTGTGATCGTACATCAAACGTAGTCCCTAGTAGTTGTCTCTATTATACCCTAGATGACCCTTATTAACCGTAGTAAACAGTACTGTGACCGTACATCAAACGTAGTCCAACCCTAGTAGTTGTCCCTATTACACCCTAGATGACCCTATTTGACCGTAATGTTAACCGTTGTGCCATGGTACTACGGTCAACTGCAGTAAGCACTACGGTCAGGTAGGGTCAAATACGGACAACTAGGGTCAAATACGGTCAGGTAGGGTCAAATACGGTCAGTTAGGGTCAAATACGGACAACTAGGGTCAAAAACGGACAACCTACGGTCACCGAAGAGATATTTTGAATATGTTAAAAAATTTTGGGATTACCACGGAAATCATGGGTTTCTTGAATTATAAACCCCCTTTATAACTACGATGAACTACGTCTAACTACGTTAAATATGTTAAACTAAGGTTATCTACAGTCTACTGCGGTCTACTATAGTCCCCAACTAGGGTCAACTACGTGCGTGACCGTGAGATGTGACTGTGGCTTTAAGGTGTTTAATGTTTTGGCTTTGTGTAGAAATAAGTGAAGCTATGCTAGCTTTATTTGTTACTCTCTCTACATATATTCATACTTTGTTTCTCACAGGATCACCACCACAATCAAAGTATCATCCGAACACAGATGCGAAACACAACAAGAAACGTGTAGTGGTGTTTGGTTTTGGAAGAAGTGTCGCAAAAGGTGTGTGAGTATAAACCGATATCGATGAACTAAATTGTCCATAAGGGGTATCAACTTTGTATTTGTATACCTGCATTCGTAAATGAACTATTTGATTTGCTTTTAAAAATAAATTTCTTCTGACATATTTGCCGATTAATAACGCGATACCTTAATCTCTAAACAGGGAGTACCTTTCTCAGTTTAATTAAAAGCATTAGGAAATAACACTTACATGGATTTAACTCAAAAAAGGTTTGTCGCAGTATTTTGTATTTGTTAGAAACTATCAAAATATTTTAAGCGCCAAATAGTGAACGATTTATCCTATTGAGATACTTCTTATTCACACAGCGACATCAGTCTAATGGTGTATTGCCAAAGCTTCTAAGCCTTCTATCATGCATCATTATTAAAAATAACATGTTTTCATATTGGATACCACATTTGATTTTTACTTAAGAAAAAAAATGAACGAACAATTTGTGATATTAGTCATTTTAAGGCTATTACACATTGATATTAACATAACATTGTCAATAATAATGGACCTTATCATGCACTTCAATTATAATTCAATTTTAATTTTTCACAACAATTTTGAACCAAGTCCTCTTATCTTATATTCACCACTCTTCTCTGCGCGGATGTTGATGCGCGGGTGTCTTAAGGGGGAGCTTCGTTTGCCATTGGTATAAACAGGCTAATTTTTCAAGAGAATGTTTTTTCCCCAAAAGTGTTTTTTAAGAAGAAAAGGTGTGTTTATGTAATTTTTATGGTTGCATTAACCCAGCTTTTATTACATCATTAAATAGTTTTACATATACATAATTCATTACTCGGATATATACAGAATGGAAACCTACCAAGTAATTTGTGGAACTCTTTTAAATAACGCCAAAAATCCTTCCTAAACGCACGTGGGGTAAATTTTAAACATGAAAAAATAGCCTGTTTATACCAATGACAAACGTAGCTCCCCCATAATGAGGAAGGAAACCGGAGTATGCGGAAAAATATCATGTGGTCGAGCAGGTGACCTCATACATTGTCACGTCCGATTTGGGATTCAAACCCCGGTGAAAGACAGGCGTGTTATCTACTGTGCTAACCAAACCCTAATCATGCACTTGTTATACCAAGTTATCCTTGCCAATGCATGAGGCTAAACTGATTAAATCTCAAAAATTCTGTACATGTAACTAATAGCAAGCTTTGTTTGTAACGCTAGAATTGTATGAAACATTATTATAGCATATGCTTAAAATGCATACATTTACAATAACTACCTCACTTTCATGTTCTATATACAGAACGTGTATAATCACTCATTGTGACGTCGACATGAACAATACGATGATGTTATGTTTTCACGCCGAACGCAAACCTCATGATCAGGAAACATTTCTAGCATTTATTCAGTAATAAAATGCATGCATTCGTAGAGAATATGACAGTAGAATTCGTTCCCTCTCCAGGTGCGTTGTCGCTCGCTTAATAAATCAGAGGGAACTGAGATAATAATATGTATAATGTAGAAAATGTCAATTAGCTCTTCGAGTAAATACAGTTTTATGCATAAAATATTGCATGCTTTCTGAAAACTATATCTATTTTATTACTGTTTTCAGATACAGGCGATGTGATAAATATGAATTGAAGACAATGATAATGCCTACCACTGAACCTATCTGTTGTAAAGGTTTGGTACCTTACAATGATACTGCTGATTTTTGCGTGAAAGGTAAGAGGCGCAGGTGTTAAAATTGGCCAAACTATTTATATGGGTCAGCGGTATAGTTCAATACGCACATGGATGACAACTCTAACGACCCGAAAATTTATTTGACTTACATAATACATCTCCAGCACACACGCAGGCATACATACTTAAGGTGATATTAGCCATGTGGCATAAGACCAGTAGTTATCGCCTGATAAAGCAGCTCCTGCAAATTCCTATTGATTCATTTTTTCAATTGTATGTCATGTATTATAAAGTGACTTATGTAAGCTAGACAGGGCGCTATATCAAATGCTCTATATGATTATCACATGTTTTAGTATTGTATGTCGCTTAACCAATGAGGTGGGTGTGTTGAGGGCAGGTGGGTGTGTTGAGGGCAGGTGGGCGTGTTGAGGGCAGGTGGGTGGAGGAGTGGGTTTTGTCTGTGACGACTTCCCTCACAACTCTACAACTGACAGCTACGGATGTAATTTTATTATTAAGATAGAAATATTGGTATAACATTATATTCAATGGTATGGCTGCATGCATTTCCAAACAAGTTCAGTTAATCTCGTGTTAATCTCTTCGTCTATTATAGGGTAAATGACAACGTAGACCAAATCTTTTTCCAGTACATACAGATTTGCTTACGCAGATGACAACTGTAGATATAAACATACGATTTAATGACTCTTTAATACATGTTAGTCGTATTGAACCTGTTAATTTTCAAACAAATACAAATATATTAGTTATTTAAGCATTAAAATGCGTTCAGATGCTCTTATATGTATGACCAATGTAATACAGGAAAATGATAGTGACTTTTTCCGTTATTGAATATACCTATAATCAGGGAAACAGCAACCACGAAACATATAACTATTCGGTATATCTAGCATACAAACTAATTTTTTTTATTTATGAAGCAACCAATATAGAACAATTTAAAGACATTTTTAAATTGCATTTTACCGTACAAAAAAACCTTGTGTTGAAGCCTGGTTCATAGAAATCATAATTATAGCGATAGTGATTCTTTAAAAAGACTGTTTGCTACATATGTTAAAAATAACAGTACTTTGTCTGCCATTATAATAACAGAAATAATTTGTTATAGCATAAATGGTAACTTCATTGTTTTAATCATCATGGATGATAAAAACTGTCAGTCGATTTTGAGCTTACAAGCGTTTTAAGTAAAATCTTCCTTGTATGTTGTTAAATGCTGATGGTAGGACTATTTCTCATGTTATCCCTCGTGCAGCTGCAATAATATTAGAAAATAAGTCAACCAACTCGAAGCATTATTATATGAAGAAATAAGTTTGTCAAATATGAGCATTTGATTTTACAATAATTATCTTTATTTGATACTCAAATTTTACTCTCACAGTGTAATAAATTTGTATTTCCGAGAATTCGTCCATGACTAACGACTTAACGTCTCTGAATGTTGTCATTTGATACACCTAAAGTAAACGTATTCATGTTTTACAGGATGTGAAACCGGTAAGTACGGGGAAAACTGCACACTTGACTGTAATTGTACAGGCAATACTACACCAGACTGCGATATAAACACAGGCGATTGCAAATGTATGGATGGTTGGACCGGACAAAACTGCACTGACGGTAATACGACGTCTTCTTTCTGTCTGCCATTTTTTCTGTGTGTCTGTTTGTATTTATGTCTGTCTGTATGTCAGTCTGTGTGTCTTGTCTGTCCGTTCGTCCGATCGATATCACATTTTACAAAATCTCTGGAAGTATGCTTGCTCTTTAACTGTTATTCCTGACGTGTGTTACAAATACCACCGTTCCTATTTGATACCGCACAAACTTTTCTTAGCAACGGTACATAGACTAATATCATATAATTATATATTATCAAGTAACCAAAACTACATATTTTGAGATCAAAATGTAGCATCAGGAATTACTGCATCTCAATATTTCAGCTAAACGCATATCATTAACCAATTTCTATATTAAATCGTACAGAATGAAATGTAGAATACCACATATTTATCAATTCGTTATTTTTTCAGTGTGCGATGAGGGGTTTTACGGTCACAGCTGTGAGAATGCATGTGATTGTGAAAACAACAGCACATGTGAACACGTGAATGGAACGTGCAACTGCACGGTGCCAGGTTGGACAGGCGACACTTGTGATACAGGTATAGTATTTCGATATACCTCACAGATAAACGTATGGGTAACGTCACACCGATTTATAAATTGACATAAACCTGTATCATGCTTTGCTTCGTTCGTCATCCGTACATAAATCATTTTGTATCTATTCAGCAATAATAACATAAAGCGAACACATTTTTGAAAATTAAGTTATGTGCGAGATACGTGTGAAGTAGTGTTTCCATAATAAAAAAATTCTTAAAAGATCTCGAATTCGTTTTGAAATTCAGGAATGCTCTTCAAAGTTCAATCAATCAGTCTTATAAAAAATAAATGTCACTAAAATACGAATACTATCTCAGGCGTGTGTTCTACAAATATAAAAGCAATACAAAGAATACAGATAATATGAAAATACAGACTTTAACTCTAAAATATCTATCTTACATTTCCGGGATAAGCATCATTATGAATACAAAAAAGAATCACTGTTTGTACGATCTCATCGAATGCTAACACGTGTAGTTATGTTAATAGTTTATTTCAATACACTTAAGGAAAAACGTTGGTAATGATTCTGTTTGATTTTAGTTTTCCCTTTTGACATGGATACAGCTGTATCTTATTAAGAACATTTTCCAACAAATACGCGATTAGCATCGGTAATAACGTCACGTACGCTTCATTTGAAACAAATTGTATGTTCCAACAATTTATATACAGATTTAGTTATATTCAAACAATAGCAATATTTCTAATGATCAGCAGTCTGCCAAGTGCATTTGATATCGAAAACTCTTTTATCTGACATGAGTATGAAACCAAAATAAACTCGTCTAATATATTAAGAGGGAAATAGTAATATTACTACAATGTACACTGTATGTCCAGATATAGTCATGTTTTGTCTCTGTTTCAGACTATTTAGAGAGAAAGTTTGGATCTTACTGCATTGTATGGTCAGATATAGTCATGTTTTGTCTCTGTTTCAGACTATTTAGAGAGAAAGTTTGGATCTTACTGCATTGTATGTTCAGGTATAGTCATGTTTTGTCTCTGTTTCAGAATATTTAGAGGGTGAGTAAAAGTATTACATGTACGTCACTGAATGACTAGATATCGCCCGATCTTTGTCTTCATATCAAAATGATTAGAAGGCTAGTATGAATATTACTGCAGTAAATGTCCAACATATAGCCCAGGCACTATCTCCGTTTCAGAATGTTCAGACGGCCAGTACGGATACTATTGTAACCAAACATGTTCATGCTCTCCGAACTCAACCTGCGATCCTCATTCTGGAGAGTGTCGATGCGTTGCCGGTTTAACTGGTGAAAACTGTACAGAAGGTAAATTGCTTTGTCAATAGTAAAATTGTACGTGAATGCATCATAGATGAGAAATCAGTTACTAGTTTTAAGAAGTTGGTATCAACGGCCAACATAATGAGACTTTTTTTTCAGAGACGAGCCCAATACAATGCTCGGTCCCCAAAAAGAACAAGAAGTGGTGTAAACATGAAAATTGCGTTTTATTATAAGTATGTATATGATATACCCTGAGATCTCCTATTTCCAACTGTTGGTGTGAGAGATACAACTGTTACTGCATAGTGACTTAAAGTACACTAATTTTTGTGCAAAACTTATTTATTTGTTCAAATTTTTAATAAATTGCATTTTTATATAATTTTAAACAAAATTAAGAAAATGAAAATGAGGAAATGATTTGGTTTATGATAAAGTATGTATTTATGTTGATACAGTGATGATGACACTAGGAAACACTTATTCCTGGTAGGTCGGTACACTTTGTACAAATTTTTTTTTTAATTTCAGGATGTGACGCCGGGTATTTTGGTGCCGACTGTCAACAGACGTGCACGTGTCTAGCAAACGCTACACGTGCATGTGACTCTGTAAATGGAACTTGTGACTGTAAAGCTGGGCGGACAGGTCGTAGCTGTGCTGAATGTAAATAACTACTTTATTTATTTTTTATAAGGGATATAAACAATTATAATTGACGACAGATTAAAATGAACTGTTAAAGTATATATCAAATGTGTAATTCAACGAGCCACACCATGTAGGTCCTTTGCTAAAGTAAGTGTTTAGTCTTGTATTATCAATGTAATTTAATGACATAGGAGGTCATGTCTTTATTATGTAAATATAATGATACCTGCCTTGTTTTCTGATGCAAAATTCCTTAGAAGCTTAAGTAAATATTGAAACGGAAGCGAGTTTTAAAATTCTTTCAATTTGTAATAATTCTGACATATAGAAATAATTATCTATTTTAGCGTCATCAGATTTTCTATATGCATATTTGCGCTTAAATTGAACTGTCATCTTCAAATTTTCATTATGATATAACAATTTGTTTATTGAAGACTTTTTTCTTCCTCGGAACACCAACTTGTTGATGATATTTCCGCTTCAGGAAGCCCCCTCTTATTTATATAAGAGAATACACATGAACGATTTAGTCATCACTCGTTAGATATCAGTAAACTCGAGTGCATATTTGGTACATAAACACTAACTGATATATATTGTGTGTTAAAAGTTATATTCCCACTGGAGAACCATGAGTGGTGCATTTTTCTTCAAAATCAACTCAATACCTATAACGATTTCTGCGGATTTGGTATTATCAATACCATAGTTTGGGTCCTGACTAAACTGAAATCATTTATATATTTTTCCCGAACAATTCAGATTGCGAACCTTTCACATACGGAGAGTCGTGTCAGGAAAAGTGTAATTGTACGCTCACCGAAGCCTGCCACCCAATCAACGGGGAATGTATTTCAAGTGAGCTTATGATCTATTATCAAAACCAATTGGGTAATTAACTGATCACAAACTAAACTGATTACACAAATATAGTGTATGTCCTAACATCGAAGTGGTGTACATCTTTAAGATAACAATAGCTGCCAATGAATGTTGATATCTCTTATGCAAGTCATGTCGCCAAAGCAATCTTTTTTGACATTTCTCATAGCGTGATAAATAAGAGTGTCAGAACGTGTTTAGCTCACGATTATCGTGTAAGAATATTCCTTTCAAAATCCCACAGGATTTTTGTGTAGTGTGAACGGAACCTCAAACTGTGACCCAGTATTTGGAGTAAGTGACTGTGCGGACATCCAAGGAAACCCGTCACTAGAACTTCTACATGGAACCATTCGTGATATCCTAACCAATCCTAAAGGTAACCTGAAATGGAAACTATAAATAAAACAGAAACCAAGAAGATGTCAAAACAAAACACATGACGTAACCAAAGCAAGAAAAACAATAGTAGGTTAGGTTAGAAGGAAAGGTGTTTGTGGTATTTGTGGCCCTTTGAAATAGATTGTGTTACTGTTTGATACAGGTACATTAATCATACTTATAAAGGCTATGCTTTGATAAATTCATACAATAAAATGTTTGTTTGTTTTGAACACAAACAGTGAAATTAACTCGCTAAAGCCACAGTTATGTCCAGCGGGTTTTAGCGATTTAGAGTTGAGTGTTTAACAAAGAAAACAGACGTATCCGAAATATCAAAAAATAAATTTTCAATTAGTGCTTGTGGACAAAACAATTTTAGACTCACCATTCATAACAAACAGATGAATCTTATTCTGAAACAAATACAATTAATATATATGCTCGGACAAGTTCCATGTATAATGCAATTCAAGTTTTCTTGAATAGAAAGGTTTCTAGATGCATTGAATAAAATAATAGCTGATTGAAAAAATGACACAAATTCAATGAAAAATTTAGTTAAAATAAGAATGTGTTCTTAGACAATAACTTAGACGTAAGATATACTTTGTTTATAGTCAAGTATTAAACACTTAAACAGTATTGCATGACCATGTTATAATTAAGTATTCTTTTTGTTTCTATTAAACGTTTTTATATTCAATATTGATGACGTAAAAGACATATCAAGTAACAACAAAATAGGAATATCTAATATTAAGAGCCGCATGTGCTATTTTAAAAATTCATTTCACGTGAATTATACTTCAGATATATGCGATTCTGGCACCAATCAAACTCAATTTTGCGTTCCAAGTAATGAAACAGTTTTTTGCGAATGCCTTGCTGGATGGACTGGACACTCGTGTGAAAAGCGTAAGTTATTTGAGCAAGATAATGAAACTCATATATGATGCATATCATTGATAAGATTATAGTGAAACTCATAAATAATGCATATCAACGATAATAAGATAATGAAATTCATATATGCTGTATATAGGCCACATGTATGCAACGTTTCAATTGATAATCATTGCATGTAATTTTATACCGTCGAAGGATGCTCTGAGGGTTTTTATGGTACCACTTGCCAGCATGCTTGCACGTGTAGCGAGAACTACTCTCTCGGGTGTAATATGGAGACTGGAGCATGCGAATGTGGGCCGGGCAGGACTGGTTTCAATTGTACGGATGGTGAGAACTTTATTTATCAAATGCTTTCCATTGATTTTGACTATCATGATTGAAGAATTGAACTACTTTCAGTTGGCATTCATGTTGCCTATGTATGCCAAATGAAAGCAGCTTATACTTATATTTACCATTTTTGGAATCTGTTCATCTCATTTCAATTACACTTATTACTATTCAGCATTTAGTTTAAATAGTGTATGTATCCTGTATGATTGTTCAATGAATTGAATAACCATCGCTCGGGCAGAGGGTCATTGATATCTAACGTAACAATGATGACGTCATAAGAATGATGACATCAACAATTGATCCAAGTAATTCACAGCCTTTTTGAATTCCAACTGAACTTTGTAGGGTTATATAGTGGCAATGTCATACAATTGTAAATACATATTTATGATCTACATAGAGAATACATTGTAATTGGATAAAAGTATATAATAAGGTGGAACTCAAATAGAGCATTATCCGTTAATAGCATATTCTACTGTCAAAGGTTTCAGTAATGGCCGTATTGGTAAATGTACCAACTGCAAGCGTATATGCATGTGTAGCACGAACCACACACATCTGCGAATGTTGACAAGACAGGACAGAGTTTAGATGTGTGCATTTTGACAACTATATTAAAGAAGACTAGCACAATATGTATTAGTATGCTATAGAGTTTACTGATGGTAAATAAGAAAAATAAAACAAGGGATAAGAAGATACCTTATGGAACTTTACCCTATATTGACAACATTTTGACCAAAACGATCGTCTGTAACGAGGAGGTAGCAATATTATTTGAAATATTTTTTGTTAGTGTTTTTGTGATTTAAAAAACAATACATTGTAAAACGTATTGTGTGTTGTTTTTAACTTATTATTATACTTTATTCTGAATAATGCTGATATAATAGTACATGTAGCTCCATACAGGCTGTGTTTTGTATCATTAAACAAAATACATTACTTCGCTTATTCCAGTCTACTCAGTTGTAAATGAGTACGAAATTGGGCACTGGCAGAATTGTTGAATGGTAGCTAAAATGGCAGCACCGGTACGCTCCCCAGGGAGTTGAGAAAGATATTGGCTGGTTGCAAAGGCCCCTAACCCACTATAAACAAGCTGCATAAATTGCATTCAACCTTGGACATAACATTGCGTTTTTTGACAGTTTGCCCTAGAGAAATGTACGGGTCAGGATGCCGTTATAACTGTACCTGTGTTGACGGAGGCGAATGTGATCGTGTCGATGGACGTTGTTTTGGTTCTGGGAAAAGTGAGTTATATTTATCATTCTCGTACGCGTATGAATCTTAATTGTATTAATTTTCGAATCATTTAGTGTCGCAACAGTGATTAAAATGACGTATTCTTTCTCTCTGATGAAATAACAGTAATCAATCTTTTCAGATAGGTAATAGTTTATCTGATCATATTGATTCTGATATAAATTCGAGATATGTTTGACACATTGTCTGATAGTTGAAAGTCATCAGGTATAAGCTATCCCGAACATAAAACATTCTCAAGATATTAATCCTATTGGTTTTCCATATATGTTAGTGTTAATCTCAGGTTGGATTACATGACCAAAGCTAGTTTGAGTAGAGGAAATATTTGGGTAAAAGTCATGGTAAAGAGTCTTTAGAAATAACATCAATTGGTTTTCCATATATGGTAATGTTAACCTAAGGATGGGTCACATGACCAAAGATAATATGAGTAAAGGAAATATTTGAGTTAAAGTCTTGGTAAAGAGTCTTTAGATACAAAATCAATTGGTTTTCCATATATGGTAGTGTTAACCTAAGGATGGGTTACACGGCCAAAGATAAGATTTTTATTACTTGTATTATTTTATTTGGACATACAATGGATCTATATATGTACTACTCACATGAACAAGGAACACGATACACAGATTTGAAAACAGCTTTTGCATAGGATTTGTGTTAGTTATATACCTTCTTGGATTGCAGGTAAGGAGGAGAAAGCGAACCAAGGCACAGCAAATATAGGTCTCGTACTGGGACTTGTGATATCAAGCACCGTAGTCATATGCCTTGTAGTGGTTGGTGTAATTATTTATAAACGCAAAGGAGGCAAGGCGTTTAGAAACGTTCAGGTGACATTCAAGTAAGTGGCGCTCTCTCTATAATAAATACCATTCAGGGTTGCGTAATGCACAATATCCAAAATCTCCTTTTTGTTCAAATCTTTATTAACAAAATTCAAAGCGATTTTTCTCGAAAGTCATTTCTTTCCGATTTCATGTAACTGTACATGTCGATCCAAAATTTTAAAATATATAAAACATTTTATTGCAAGAATTTATTTGGATGCCCATTTAATCATGTAAGGGGAAATAACTTGAGTAATTTATTTCCGCTTTGGCCATATTTGAATAAAGATAAATTATGATATGCGTGTTATGAACTTTAAATTTTAAACTAATTTTAAAATATATCTTTTTTTTTTTGCAAATTTAAACTTTACATCCGTATAAAAATATATAAATTCCTAAGCCATTTACAGAAATGAAAATATAAGCAAGAATAATTAAATGTATCCATATAATGCTTGATATTACTTTAGCTAGTAGTATCTGAATTGTCTTTTCAATGTGTTTATTTTAAATATGCAGACGTGTTTCATATATTTCTTATTGGAAATCATTAACCCGTTTAAAGCTTTTATTTAAAAAATGATATGCCCTACTTCTTGTTCAAGGACAACCAGGTCGACAAGTGAGAGGTCATTTGCGGACAATCGGACATATGAGCTACAACAACCAGAAGTAATTGGTTCGTAACATTGACGTCATGTTTTGCAATTAAGAGACAGCAAAATAATGAATTTATTGATGAAGTTTTTAGTTAGTTTTTTCTCTGTTTTTATCTCGACTTTTGTTCGAGTATCATGCAAAATTTACATGTTCTCAGTTGAATTACTATTGTTTTTTAACATTACAAATTTAATTATCTATTTATTTGAGATTAAATAATTATTGTTTGGCACAGGAAGAGAATTCTTTATTTAGTTACAGAAACGTCAGAAATGAATATACGCAATGTCCATTGATATGCTCAATACACCTGAGTGCACCTCCAGTTTTTTGCTAATAGCAAAACAGAAACTTACCAAAGAAAATGATTCTGTTATATCAATTTAACATTATGTCCCAACAATTTCGACATATATAAACAACCCTAATATAGCGAGCATATCATACTATACAACGTTGATGTATAATTTAGATGGTAGTGTTATTTATCATAGTTTCTCAATTTACAGGGTCTGCTAGCAGAGGGCCACTCATGTCTGAAGATAGAGGCTATGAAAAAGACGTTTCAAACAAGGAATTTGCCAGAGAGGGAGATTCTCATAGTCGTAAACAGTTAACGATTCCGAGCAAGGATACATATTCTCCGATTGTAAACACCGATGACGGTAGTTATGACAATTTTGCAAACATGCGTCACAGTGGCGTTGTTGGCGATATGTATACAGGCCAGGTGATAGATGGTGTTTATAATGAATTAGACCATCGAAATGGCCGAAATGCTAATGTTGTAGCAACACAGGATGACGAATACAGTCACGTTAAAATCGCCACCTCAGCAGACACATATGACGTTATTAAAAGTAAAAACGATTCCACAGGTGGAGATAACATGTACGACACTTCTCGAGAATTGTCGAACACATACGATGTTTTCCAAAAGAAAGTTGACACAAATGTGATAAGCGACTCTATGTACGATACAAATGACTCTGTTGCTGCTGGTTTACAAAAGAACAGCAAACAATACAATTTGCCAGACTAACAAACAACATCGCAATTATTTTCATGTATATGATAATTTCTCTCTGAAATAGTTATACCACTTCAAAAATGGTATGTGATCATCTCAACAGCAGATATTATCAATTATACGCATGACATTATCTTCAATCTGTTGAAGGAGGTCATACTATGGTAGAAGTACCCCCACTAAGTCAAGGGAGTATATGATAATGACGTTGTCAGTTCGTCCGTGTAAGCGTCAAAGGTAAAAAATATGACATTTACCACCTTTACTTCAAAGCTTTTGTACAGTTGTACAGGATATCGCATAATCCCTCAATAGATTTAATCTGTATAAGCATGGAAGCATTGATTACTTATTACCCGGGGATATTTTTGGGATCATATGTGATCACCGGGCAAGTTGTCTGCATACGCACACTCGTCCAGGTGTTTTTCAAAATTTCTTGTCGGTTAATATAACACACTATTTTTAGTTAAGTATATTTGTATTTGTTTTAAACATTCTTTTCACATTTGACTACATATCACGCTTTGCAGTGATACAAAACTGTTATAATCAATTGTGGTTAACTTGGTTTTCTGGGCTTGGATAGAGGCCATCTGTGTTTAACCGTCAATTTCTTTCCTCATATATCTTACCTATTTCAGTATCCTATCTCAGCTTTTGTTTATTCTTGCTGATATCATTTAAATAGTTCGAGATCATTATTTTCTATAATCAAAGTATTTTAAATTTGAATCTTTGTCGTAATTTTTGGCTTTAATTTCAAATATAATAGGACAGAAATTGTAACCGCTGGGCGAGTTGTCTGCATACTCACACTCGTCCAGGTGTGTTTCTGAATGTATAGTCAGTTAATATAACACACTTTTTTAGTTAAGTATATTTTTATATATTGTAAACATTCTTTTCACATTTTACTTAAATACCAAGCTTTTGCAGTGATACAAAACTGTAATAATCAATTGTGGTTATTTTTTTTCTGGGCTTGGATAGACGCCATCTTTGTTTCACCGTCGATTTCCCCCCCC
>JAULCA010136514.1:0-15394 GCA_032360845.1 Crassadoma gigantea | reverse complement strand
GAACATGCAAGAATATATGCATATCACAGCTTCCCAAAGATCAAAAGGAAAACGGCACTTATTAATTTAAATGTGACAGGATGCACACGGCAATGTCAGAGCGGATTAAAATCTGGAAGTTGTACATGTGAACAAAGACTTATTCTGAATGTCCAGTAAATCTAAATATAATTTCTAAACTGCTTCAATTCACCAACAAATCTTTTCCTCCAGCAAAGTTAACATACAAAGATAGAATGATCAGAGTCTACGTCATGGGTTTTGATTTTGAGAGTTATTATGTTGTATTTTCCATTTAGCAGAATACTTGTTTCTTGACTGTCTCTGTATAGTTACCGCCGCGTTAAACAGTAAAAGTTCAATGTGATGTTAGCTGGACGACTTAAGGATCCCCGTCCCAGGCAGAGCAAAACCCTACAGAATTCCACTGTCGTTTTTCAGTGTTAGAGTCACCTGCCCCTGATTACCATTTCGACGATGTTGTTATCTTCCCTATAATATATTTCGATTCAATAATGTCTCGACTACAGAGTTCACAATATATATAGTATGTTGCTATATTTATATGATGACAAAATTTATTATTGCTATATAGTGTGATATTTTTTATATCACAATATGGCATGTTGTTATCTGTACATAATGTAAAAGTTTATTCTTGTTTTTTTTCAATGTAAAAGGTTTGTTGTTGTTGTATAGTGTGACATTTTATATGACAACATAGTTTGAAATTTGTACAGTATGTAGAAGTTTATTACCGTTGTGTAAAGTATGTGAAACCTTGTTATTGTTGACATTATTGCTATGACAGTAAATTGTTTGCTATAATGTTATTCATTCACAATGTGCAATTTTTTCTATATTGGTCATCACATTTGAAATAATAGTATTGGGTATTGGTTGGGAATGTCTCCGGTATCATATTTGTATACAAAAAGTACTATAGTGTATGTTGTAAATTGTATACCTGACTTTTTGGGATTTAGAATTGTATTGGTACAAATGTAAGAGTTGTCTCTCTTTTTTGTTTAGTGTGTTTTTGTATCTTTAAAATTTAAGTAAGTCCGCAAGATAATCATTTTTTGTCATCTTTATTTTCTTTTTCGTTGTCCTAAACGTGTTGCATTGGCACTCGGAGTTTTATTGATTCATGTCAAGGGCAATTTTGTTTGTTTAAATATTATTATTAGAACATTTGTGTGTGTGTGTGCTTTGTTCATCAATGTTATCGTTGTTAATATCTTTTATGTGTTATATTTCTAATAAACCATTGTTGCATTAAATAATGTATATTTTGTTTCATTTTGGTCAATTGAAAAAAAAAGAACAATAAAACAAAACGAAATTTCATAATTTTCCAAAAAATCTTAAGAAACGTTTGGTTTGAGCCGTTGTTCGGAATGATTTGCTCACGCAATAGCGATGCCGTAGAAAAATCCCAATGCATTATTACAGTTTCAGGTAGAGGGACGGGGATCCTGGGGGATCAGGATAGGGACTGCAGGTGAGGTCTGTGATACGTTCGCAATACCGATATGTTTACAATTGTCCCTTAGAACAGCATAAATGTCCCTGACATTGGCTTTATTAAACCCATTAAAAGGGCATAAAAACGGTTTTAACATTTGTTTTTGTAGAGCTACACGTATATGTTAGCTCAGCCTCCTGTCCCCGAACTGAGGAAGCTGTAATTAAATCCATCCACATAAACAAGATTGTATGGTGTGTTCATTAATGGTATGTTTTCTGTTTGCTTTGCCACGAACAGACATCAAGTGACATAACGAAAGAAAGAAAACTCACAAAATCGATCAAACGACATAACGCCAATGATAAATAAAGAAAAGACAAAACCCGCCATAGCGAAAAGGCGAGAAAATCCAAATCACAGTAGCAAGCTTGTATTTCTTTTTGCTTTAGGCGTTTTCACTTTAACAGTTTTTTTTGTCTTTTTGTTATTTAGCTTTGGGATAACTCCGGTATTTTGTTTTACGGGTGTTCGTCATTTTGTCTTTTCGTTATGTCAATTGGCCTCATTTACAGAATGTATCTGAGCCACACTAGGATACCACTCACCGTTTGTTTAAAAAAAGGTCAGTATCTTATAAATAATAATCGTACAACATGTTTCCTGCTACAATGTAAGACGTTAAGAAATTAATTATGCTTACGGACTTAGATAGCAATCTAATTCCGTGGTATCATTAAACATGTGGTACTTGGTTTAACTTTATCCAAACAGAGAATCATTACGATCCCAAACCAAGTTTTTTTTTATCAAATAGAAAATGATTAAGCCTGTCGATTAATACATAAAACCGAATTTCTTCTAACCTACGATGAATTATTATAAGATTAGGAATAGGTTTATGTACGCCTATTTGGTCTTTATTGGGTATTAGCTCACTATCCACTGACCCGTGCTCCAGCCAGTTCCCGCCGCACTAAGACTATGACCTGGAGGCTAAAGCTAATACAAATTGTGGAAATAAGAGCTACATGTTAATTTTTCGAATTCCGCAATCCATATATATAATCACTCCTGGTGATTCGATAGCCGGTCTAATGCTAACCTTGCTAGTCAGTATTCATGACGACTTCGCCAAACCATCTGTAAAGACGGGGTTGATGGGCGAAACCTTATTTAATTTTCGATTGTTATTTCAATGTAACCTGAAGGTGTCTGTCGTTGTCATCCACGCCATACGAGCTGTTATGTATCGCTACATATCTCATACATTTGAATATGTTTTCCATTGACTTTTCAGAAGAGGAGACTTATTTACTTAACATTTTCTAGCTCAAATTTTAAATAAATTACATTAACCTTTGGTTTAAGATCCTGCTTTTATTAAAGCCTCTCCTCAAAATTTACAAATCATCCTGAAAACCTGTCTGCCGCTTTTGACCCCAGATTTTTGCTCTGATCAACTAGTCTACCGCCCTTCTATAGCCAATTCTTATGTATGTCCTTTCAAAATGATTCTAAAGGACATGATGAGTAATTCGGAGTACATAACCTATACGTCTGCCAACCTGTAAAGCATTACAGTCATACCTACCTCCCTATCACTCTGGTAGCTATAGATTTATAATAGCATACGCGTAACACTTCTTACATTTAAAATGTTCGATTATACAAAAAGGATGATTGTTTATCTATCTATTTGATTATAACCAATTTTCTCTAGTACAAACTGCAAACAATGTAATAATTCCTGACGCTTTGAGTAACAAAATCTGCCTTCAAACCAAAACTGTTACCACGGAGGAGTCAAGGGTGTTAACTAAACGGTGTTATACTTCTTAGTGGCATAAATCGCTAAGGGGAAAATTCTGAGCGCATCTGTTCTCAGCCATGTTCAATCAAGCGCGACGGTTAGAGAATCTCAGCATATAGGCCTTTAAGCTTCGTACTATCGATCTTATTAAACTAGAAGTTGGCCGGTTAGCTTTGATTACCTCCTATTTCTCGACAACAATAATTAACAGATAATCGGGACTGTCATTGCCCCAGGCCACGCAGCCGGACTGTCATCGTGGAAGATAGATCGGCACTAGTACTCGGCACAGGTACTTAACATTCAATTACGGATAATATTTCATTTTAGTAATCACTTTTGCATCAAAATATATGGTAAGTTAATGAAACCTCGAAAATCTGTTTACCGTGAGCGAGGCGAGTAAATTTCATTACTTGAGCAAATATTTACATGTTTGTGTATACACTGCAGGCATGGGTAATAACTTAGAACCTAATCTACATATCTAATACCTTAACGTTACCGAACCCATCGCCGGAACTAAATAGATTCTGTGTAATCGGACGGCGCTGCCGAAACAATTGATTCAAAATGAATATATCAACATCATTTATATTGTAATCAAACAAGCTCAGGGAAGCGATGTTTAAAAAAGAATTTAGGAGTTGCATAATAACATAAACTTAGCGTCATATTTGCATGTTCATTTGAATAAATCTCTGAAAACTAATTAGACAAAGTTTACGGTTTCTATATAGCCTAGGGAATGTGTTAAGTTCTGAATATTTGTCAATAATTATCACATCATAATGCCTTAAATGAGATTTATCGATTAACGAGCGTCCGTACGTGATGTCTTCCCACGGACATTGGCACTCCTTCTACTGTTCAAAATGCATCGCCTTAGTTTACTTCTTGTCAGTTTCTGTTTAATTCTTCATAATCGTTTTGCTTTTAATACTTTCAAAAATATCAAATAATTTTTTTACAATGATTGTTTACATAAAACTATATTGCAATCAATGAACTTTTTTTTAGTTATTTACTTTCATATCAAGTAAGTACTTGAAGCGAATAGCCTGTTAAGTAGTGTCAATAAGACATTTATCATGTTTTTCAAAATAGAACATTAGAAATGATCATTTGAAATTTTATTTTATTCATAGTGCTGCACTTTGTCGACGAAAAAGTCCTTATCCTTTCATAGAATGAAACCTTTTACCACAGAGTGGTAATTGTGACTAAAGATGGGAAACAACCGGAAGGATCTCGCAGTGAATTCGGCATGATGTAATGGCAATGTCAGCATGATGTCGTGGCAAAATATGTCTGCCATCGAAATTGCAAGACCATGTTGGACAAGCTGCTTGATTGACTTCAACTCGGATGTATCAACACATCTTGGAACTTGATGGCTTTTATGTAGGTCAATAGTTTACCAATTCCATCAACCGGCACGAGTTACCGAATACTGAAATCAGACATCTTTTGGAAAATGGTTTTGTAAGTTTAATAATTCAAACAAGGGGCATTTTCTACCGTGCAATCGATACAAGCCTTGGTCTTAATTCTGAACAGCCATTAGCGGTAACTGTGAGCCGCAAAAAATGGAAATGAGGACTTTTTAATTTTTAAAGTCTAGTAATGAGAATATAGATTCACTCACATGGCAGGTTTCAAAAATATATTTCACTCGTAATAATAAATAAAGTTTTCGCTATTCGTTAAAAAATATATTGTATATTCAACTTGTTACCTTTCAATATCTTATATATGCATAATAGGAAACCTGACATCCGAAATAGCACCATATTCCTATTCATGAAAGTGCGTCGGCTGATTAGCATAACACGATATTTTCTATCAATTATCATACAACTGTAACACTGTTTTGCACAAAGAATCCTTGATCTGTATCTGTCGTTCACAAACTTAAATCTCATTATGAGAACATCCCACTTATTTTTTTTTTCCTAAAGAAGGCAATTCAAATATTTGTCAGAAACACTCATGCAGGCGGTTGGTCGAATTTTATGTTTAATTAAGACACCCAAAAATAAACTGCGGTGTAATCCACTCTGATCGTCGAAACACTAAAATTTATTGCAATAATTACTTTAATACATTTTATCTGTGTAATGTACACAAAAATGATCAGAAAATAATGCCGCGACTGATGTTGGATGTCAGTTCAAACTACGAAACAATGGCTACCAGAAGGATGGTCACGTGCCTGAGAGGAGCGTCTCGAGACTAGTCACGTGCCTGTTATTCGGTACCCATCTGCGCGCCACCTGTACTTGCAGATTACAAGCAAGCTATCGGAATATCTTCATATTTCATCTACTTGTACAATCCGGTGTAAGTCCATTCATATTGTTAATTTACCTGAGTATGATTTAGTCACGTGTTTAGGCGGTATACCTCACACGGCAAAATAGGAGGTAGGATTTCATTTTATGATGACTGTGGACGAGCTATGGTTTAAACTCTCTATCAATGAAATCAGTGAATATTTGAATTCGTTGTCTGTCCCAACAAAACTAATGATTTAAACGTCTAGTTGATTCCTATTATTATATACTGAGTATTTAAGTAGCAACTTCGCTTTATAAAAATTAGAATTTGTCCTAATTTGTTGCTGCTACATGTATAAATATAGTTTTTCTTTAAAATTCTAAAATTTACAATCGTATAGGTAAACTGTAATAAGATAACAGTTTTTACACAAAACAAACATATGTAAACATGATATGAAAGGTATAACGCGGTGTTAAAACACAATTAATTCCTGTCATTATACTCAGGGAGAAATTTACAGGAGGTAGGTTGACGTATTTCAATTAACAAACATTACATATATGTAAGTGTCAATTGTGACATGAATATTTCATAGGAGAAGATACAATTATTGTCATAATAAAGGTAAATGTGATTCTCACGTTTGTAACAAGGGGTTGACAGTAGGATTATTATTATTTATAAACATCCTTCTTTTCAATATATAATTAAATAGAAAGGGGGGAAAAAAAACAAAAAAAACTGTTAATGATTATGATTATAATTTGTAGATGAACATATATTGTATGACATTAATGATGCATAATTTTGGCCCTGTAAAGCGCAATGATATACAATCTAACACAAAGGAGAGCTAAATTTGGACTAGGAAATTATACTTCAATGTCAGTACACAAAGATAAAAAATAGAATTGGAAGTTAGTATAAAAATACCCAAAGTGACTGAGGAGACACCAAAGGTAAAAGAAAGACACATAGGATCTCCACAAAGCAATCGGAAATGAAATGCCCTGGAAGGGAAACCTTACACTGTACCTCTTGCAGTTACCTGTGACATTTACGATAACGTGTTCTTGTTTAAGTGTGGATTACGTGCGCGAACCAACATAATTGTGACTCGGTTTAAATTTGTGAGCATATCCATAAACAATATGGCGAAGTCCTTTATAAGGGAAAAGGATACAATGCACATCTCTTTGAACAATCAGGATATTTCTATTTGAAAACTGACCATCAAGGAATTGAAGTCGTCAACTGTTATTTAAATGACTAGCATTGCCGTCATGAAGCCAAGGTAAGGATAAAAGCATCGCGATGACGACGAAAAGTCAGTTTTGGCTTTAGTATTAACGCAGTGAGAAAACCTGTGATATAAGTAGTTGATTGCCGTGACCTTTGTCATATCGTACAGATGGCGACTAGATATAAGCTGAAATCTGTAGGTGTTTTATATACTAGTTTCTTTGGTATCAGCCCCGTTGTGTGTTGTTTTGTATTGAAATTAAAGGGTGTGTTTTTAATTTTAGGGCAGAAGGTTATTTGTTTTTTTTTTAAATTATACAATCAATATCAATAATAACAGCGAAAGGTCGCTGATAAATTGCATGGAAAATTGTATTAATTCGAGAGTTCATCAACGATTTGTAGAATTTTAATAAATATTATCTGATACATAATTGGTTTAAGGAAAACATGTTTATCATTGATACCATATTTACGGTATATACTTTGATAAAGATGCCATTAAAATCAGAAGAGATAGCACTGTTCTTTCACCAAACAACTTGGATTTCGGAAATAGACTGTGTTATTCAGAAGATATTGAAAATGATTTTAATGTTTATAAATGTCCTTATTTTAAATCACTGTGCAAATGTTCTGTACTCTGTATCTAAGAAATCCATCTACATTAAACCGGACAGAGTTTCTTAAAATACGTACATGTAAAGTCTACACATGTGCTCTTTGTCATCAATGTGTATATTTATTTTTTCTATTTCAAGATAAGTGATACTTGTAACAGATGACTAGTAAGGCTTATAAATAACTTATTTAGTATTCAGTAATACATCAGAACTTAACCAGAAATTTCTCTCTCAGCATGAAGGCGGAAGGAACCTGAGATTTAAAAGTGAGGTATCGGAAAGCGTCATTGGGAATCCAAGCTCTCGGATGTTGGTCCTCATAACAGTTACTGGTAACGGGCATGAGTCCAATATTCTGGTTAATAGGTTAAATAGCAGATGCAATAATAAAGGGAAGACAACTCTAGACATTCAGTTAGTCATTTCGTTTGTTTTTTTCTTAGTCATTTCGTTTGTCTTCCCTTATTCATAACACCTGCAGAGCTTTGGTCCGCAAAGTGGATTCCCTATTTATCCTACTAACAAAAACTTATCATGCACATAAATTGTTCGGTAGTATTATATGTATGTCGTTTATATGAGATTTTATAAATAAACAATCAAGTCTGAATGAAAGAAATGTGTTTCTATATTTTAGGAAACGCAGAATCATCATAAAATCATCAATTCTAATCGTCATCGTCGTGGTCGCCAGCTTCGAAGAGGTTGTGCCATCCTGTGATGAACTCAGACGATGAGAGGGTATCATCAGCTGATCAGAAAATAACAGAATGTCATATTAAACGAGAGAGAGTTTTCACCTATATCATTACTGTTGATATCTTTTACCCCAAGGGCGGCGAGGCAAACATCTGCAAAACATTCAATCCATGACAATGCAATATTCCCTGCTAAATAATAAGAAAAGGTGTGAACGAGAATTAATGAAGCACTAGGTTTTTCCATAAGAAAAGTTAACAAGTGAAATGCATGTTTAGAAACGAGATCAACATCTAACATAATAAATATCAGAATTAGCTATGTTACACACGGAGAAAAGAGTAATAAACAAGGCATTTTAAAATAGAATTGTATGGTTTATAATGTGATTGATTTACACATACTTGCTTCAGTACGCAGATATTCCTTAGTGCAAAGTGTCGGTCCGACTTACATTAGTTACGTGTTACCATAGAAATAACTAGAACAATGGATATGTATGATGAATAGGTATTAACATATCAGGTACTCAAGCCTTAAAACAAATGATTTAATTAATATATATTAAGTGTTCCTCGGATCTATCATCTTCATTTCATAATTACAAAACCCCAGACCAATTAATTAAGCATGGATTATACCGGAAGTCTGGCACAATCACGATGATAAGGTTGTTTCCGGTTAGCGTCCAGTATAAATCATGTCCTCTATCGTTACTACGGAAACCACAGGAAACTTAATTTGAAACCCATTCAATTGATTACAGTATAACGCTGTCAATACAAACCATTCAAATCCATGATGGTAAACAGATAGTCCATATCAGCCTTTGTTATGCGCAAATCGTCGTTCTCATCAGCCACAATGAAGAAATTTCCGGCTAAATCAGGATCTTTCATATGTTGATGAGACCATCCATATTCGAACTCGGATATGGACACGTGATGGTCACCTGTAAACCGAAACGAGAGTGAAGATATTATTGACGCTAGCACGTGGACGGACGGGCGAATCAGCGTCACTATCCGGTGTCACTTAGCTGGGAAATGATGTACATGTACTAGGTTTAATCTATCATCATTATATTACATCATGACTCAGATTTGTTCTTACATCCCCATTGGTTTGATTATAATCACGACTTAATGGATGTCAGTAGTTTGTGATAATAATTTGGTGTTATTATATATACAATTCTAGGAACAGTAGCTGAATAATTTCTTCATAGCATCACTTCAATTTTGGACGTCACATTTTGTCTCTACTAAATGAAGTGCATTTTCTTAACGACCCATCTTATTTGATATAAAATAGAGCATAATTGAATATCTAATGTAAATATGAAAGGCTTTCATTTCGGTGAATATGTGATATAGACCTAAACATTAAATTAACCTCGATTCGTCTTCGTCATAATGATTTTTAGGTCAATAAACCTACATCTTTACCTCAACAAACATCGTAACTATCAATAGAGAGATATCAATATTACTGTGTTCTTTATTAAGGTCAGGTACAACATATTTTAAATGGTCAACACACTCGTCAACAATCAACTTAAACAAACAGGAAACGAGCACTGGAGTATGCTGTTATCAGAAAAGTTTTTGTCCTTATCAAATCATTTATAATGCACAAGTTACACGTAGTGTTATTTGGCTTAATAACAACTTTGGGTTGATTATTTATATATGAAAATAATGTACGGGTTCACACTGCATGTTTTTATCTTCTTTCAATTTTTTATAAGAATGTTAAACATGAATGTGATTTACGAAGTATCCGATAAGGCTACAATTTTCATAAATATAAAATAACTACTTTTCACTGCATTACAATATTTTTACATTAATATTTGCTCAGTATTTTTATAATAATGACATAGAACGAATTAATTCTACTATGAGGTCAAAAGTATTTCAAGGGAAATAACTCGTTCATAAACGACTTACTGTTTCTATCATAGGAGAGAAAGATGTTGGCAAACTCGGTCTTTGTTAAGTGGCTATTGTCAGCAGAGAAGTCATGGAACAATGTCGAGCTCGAAGTCGATTTCGACAAAACTCTGCAAGTTCATACAAAATAAAATTGCAATTAAATTTTTTTCACCCGACCTTAAAAACAAATGGAGAACAAACAAACAAGCCCAAAGCAGCAGCGAAAAACATGAAAGCAATATCGATTTTCCTATCAATATTGTTCGCATGGTTAAAAAGAAATAACAGGTAATTTATATTTAATATGATTACACATCAAGTTGGTCACAAAGAACGACATTAGTATATAACAAGTTTTTATGGTAGTTGGGATGTTTATCAATATGCATAAACTTATATACAAAATGCTTTAATAGCGATAAACAATCCATGTTCTTCATAGCGTTAGACGTTACTGCCATAAGGTAATAAATAGCTATTTATAAATCAGAATTTCAAATGAGAGGCCAATCTTACCCAGACACAACCAGTGACAAAAGTAGTAGATGGATCATTGCAAAAGTAACAGAATAATCCTTTACTGTCTGTGTAAACAGGTTCGTGTCCCTCCAAATTTAATATGTTAGTAACTATGACGTCATTAACATATGCCATCCTTCCCACTGATCTGGTGGGTGTGATAAGTTTTGACCCATTTTCGGCTATTATGTTATGCATCCAAAGCCATCTGTGCACACACGATTCGCGCCCACATATATCGAAATAACATGGAAATGAAATTTGAGTATGTGATAAGGATTTGTAAGATGATGTATTCAATTAGATATAAACAATCAGTTTGGAAATATTTTATACAGTTTTACCTAATACAAAAACAATGTTCGTATTAAATGTGTGGCAACGTTTCAAGACAGACTGAGGGTTTATAGTATTTTTTACGAAGACACTTAAACAGAGAATACGTATAAAATGATTGTTCAACTAAATGAATTACTTCACATTCTAACATTAACATGCACCTACAAATACGGTCATCTTAAGATCAAGCTCTCTCTCTGACGACCTCAATTTCAAACTGCCCGCTCCGCGTTAGCAACATTTTATCCTGTAATAAAACAATCATTAACTGTTCTATCCTCCTCAGTAACATTTCATTGTTTAATTTCCTTATTCGTTTGATATCCTGTTCTTATTAGTAACATTTCAACCTTTAATTACATAACCGTTAGCTATCTGTGTTTCCGGAGCAACAATTCCTCCTTTAATTATACAATTCATTTCAGTCTTTCTTTTAAATTACACTTCGATGTTTTCCTTTAGCCTTGGTTTTCATCCTGATTGGCTGAAATACCCGACCTGAATTATTTCTGAAGGATTTCAGCCATGATTAAACACGAGCCCTTTACGTCTTTGCTCTTTGCTGACGTTCATTCATTGAATTGACAGGTGACACGATTAGTGACCCCGTATGTGAAGTATAAAGGGTATTCAATTCCGAAACACCCGATTTGATCTTTGTCGGGGTTAATTATGTATTATAATTTCGGGTCCTATCAATTCCTGTCGAAACAATTGATGCACTTAGACGGTCAAGGAAAGGAAGCGGCAAAACAAAGCCATGAAAACCGGTCAGGTAAATAGTCCATCCTTATCTCTACATGTGCCTTTATACATTTCACTACTCTCTAATGATGTCAGGACCTTATCAGTATATACAGTAGTCAATGTAATTTGAATTGCAGCCATGCTTCGTCTTGCCGCACTTTTTGCGTTTCTCTGGTAAGATGTATGTAAATGTTTATTGATTTGAATAGATTGTTTAGTGATTGTTGGTTATGTCATTGTTCAATATAATATACAAGGCGTGTTATTGATGATCACAATATTCTATTTATATATCATCGTCCTAGTAAGAACCTAATGTTGTTAAATTATAAGTATATGTTATCCTCCTGTTAATGCTAACATTTTGCTTATCCCATCCCTCAGTCAATCATGCTCCCATTAGTAAAAAACACATATTACAACATCTTTGAAATCCCAAAGGTTACTCTCACTTACGTTCCGTGCAATGGAGTAAGTGGGCGTGAACCCCAGAACCTCATTGATGATATTTCGGCAATTTTGAACTCTGAGATGCTGAACGTCTTACCACTATTACTTCCTTCTTCTTTTGGAAGTTCGTGACGTATTTCATTGTTCCGGTGTCTTCTGTATTTGTGATGCTTTGCTGTTCCTATTTATATACATGAACGTTTATATCTGTTCATGACTTTCACCACAAAGGTAAAGGAATACTACAAGATGACTTGTTAAACGATCAATTGTTCTATTTGATATAAGTGTTCTCAACCTTGAACAAATACCTTCCTAAGAATGCAACATTTGATAATTTTGGTAACTTTTGTTTCAACATACAACATACCTATATATATATATTGATATACATAGTGATTATGTTTTTTTTTCTCTAGTATGGTATCAGGGAAAACACCTGCATATGAAACTTTGTTTGGTCGCTATGACAACGCTCAAGGTGCAATGGGACATACGGAATTTCATAACTTTTGGTTGATGTCATTTGACTCTAACCGTAAGTGACTTTTTTACAGCCGTTGGCTATCTACAGATAAATATACTTACATCTTCATTCATAACATCTACCCTATAACGAAGCTACCAAAATCTAGTTTTGGTAGCTTCATTTTAATCAGTGTCTGATTTCTAATTTTAAAATTAATTACATCAATTTAAACCCATAGTTCAATGGTTTTTAAATTTCAAGGTAGAACAAAACATTTGTATAGGTGACAAAATACACTTCATAAAGCAAACCAATTTTGAAAGAAATGTGAAGAGAGAAGGTAATAATCGTTTTGGAATAAAACATACGAAAGTGTAAGTTGAATCATTTTGACTTTTGAAAAGAAAGGAATAGTTTCTATGTATCTTCACGTAATCTGGACTCGATTGAACTATCGAACTGAGAATGTTAATCTTAATGATAATATGAAAAAGCAAAGCCTTAAAAGAGCGTAGCTTTTGTTGATCTCTGAAATTTACTGATTCAGATACAGCTTTCAGAGTGAAATAAGATAAGATAAACTTTATCTAAAGTCGGCAAGTAGAGAAATTACAATAAAATACAAGCTCTAATAAGATTAATCAAGTTCAAGCCAACTGTTGATTATTTCGTTAATATTCTCAACATATGGAAATAAAAAGCTGATGGAATTTTAGAGGATGAAAAAATGAATGTACACGTTGACAGATTGGTTTATTGTCGGCAGAAAATATCCACATTTTTACTTTTTGTATCTGTGGCCAAAAAAGACTGAAATAAAAAAAGTCTTAAAGCATCGACAAAGGGATAACTGCAACGGACATCAGTTCCAGGATTTTCCGGTTATTTTTCAACTTCTTGGAAAAAACCGATGAAGGCCGATGTATTGTGACGTGCTTGTGACGTCATGGTATGATAATCTCTGAACGAAGTTCCATGCCTGTTTGTTTAACAATTTGTGTGATAGACTTTTTCACTCAGAATGTATATAATGTAAACAATCACAATTGAGTTGGTAAAGTGTACACAAAAACGAATATAGATACAGTAAATAGCATAAAATAAAAGCAATGCTTGACATGAAGTGAGTAGTAGGTGTGCCTTAATTAAATACAGTTGCAGATGCCAAAATTTCATAAGAACATGTTTGTGTTTGCATTCTTTAAAAAGCGTTTTCAATTATCACGTGTATCTGCTGACACTATGGAGTGTTATTCCCTTCCCTAGATGATAGCCGGATTACCTCCAAGGAATTTAGAGACCACTGGATATCCAACCGCCTCCCACACACTGACCATGCTCTCCTCTTTTTTATTGAGATGGACGTCAACCACGACACAGTCATTGACATAACAGACCTCGATAAACTCTTCCCTATCTTCGATAAGAATGGTGAGGGCAGTGTTATACTCTTCCGTGTCTTAGATGAGAATGATGGAGCAAAATGATTAATAGAATCTTCAACTACCTTGAGGGTGTGACAGAAAAATCTCCAACCCAGAGGTTGAAGTCTTTTAGTTATCTAACCTGAGGCTCTGCCGAGGGTTAGACAGCCAACAAAATCACCCCGAGAGTGGGAAAATTCTCTGTCACACCCGCAATATAGAGAATAGTTTTCTTTTCCTATCCTTTTATATCAGTCACAACTCCACCGACAGTAGTCTGCCATGTTTATAAACAAATACACATGTGGGGTATGAATATCGTCATTCACTTTTAATGACGTCACAATTACCAGTGATACATTTTAATGACCTCACAAGTGAACACATGGTAATCGGCACGAGGCTATCTCTATCTACCAAGGTTTGAGCTGGTCGTTCCCAGCTAATATGGGATGCACACCTTTAGAGGGTGGGGGAAAAACTATTCATTTGTCTTAAAAAAGTAAGGTGAGAGCGATGTTGATACTCTTCATTGTCTTAGATGAGTATGATGAGAGCAATGATGATAATATCTGCATTGTCATAGATAAGTATGGTAAGAAAATATCAATTAAATCTTCTCTGTTTAAGATGAAATAGGTAAAGGCATGAATAACAATGTCTCCCTTGTCTAGAATAACAAGGTGACGCCAGTCTTGATAAGTTCTCCTCTTACAAAGAATGGCAAGTGAAACGATGATACGTTTTCCCCAGTTTGTGTAAGAATGATAAGAAAAGGGTTGATAGCTTTTTCCCAGTCTGATATAGGAATGTGAGCAAAATGTTGATAAAGTCTTCCCTGTCGTAGATAGGAATGGTTCAGGGAGTGTTGATAAAGTATTCCCTGTCCTTATTAGGAATAATAAGGGAAGTATTGATAAATTATTTCCTGTCCTAGCTAAATATGATGAGGGGAGTGTCGATAACTTTTCTTTCTTAAAACTTAAAAAGGTGATAAATTCTTCTCTTGCTTTTTAAATAACAATGATATGATTGCATAACAGGAAACAAAATATCATTTGATAAAATTAATCGTCCGTTTACCGGAGCTCGTATATTTTTTAATTATAAATGAAATCGTATACATAATGTTATAACGAAGGGCGATGATGAGGTCTACTCAGCCTAGCTGGATGGTGACACCATAAGACACCAACTTATATTTTTTATAACGCTAACCTCACATATATTCGTATAGATGCGAAATGCGAAACAAAGGATGAGTGTCTATAAGGCCCTTTTTTGGGCCCCGGTATATTCGGATTTTCACCTCCTTATTTTGTTCAAATATGTCCTATTGTATGACATGCAGAAAAACTAAGGTAAAACTTTGACCGAAAGT
>JAULCA010136293.1:0-15400 GCA_032360845.1 Crassadoma gigantea | reverse complement strand
ACAAGCCATGCACACGCAACCTCGATCGATTGCACTGTACTACTGCACTGAATCCAACCAATCATTACCGTCCAAGCCAAATCCAGACACTAAAGTACATTGTTTAACTCCTAAATACGTTCAGGCCGGAAATTGATATGTTGATAACGTGCAACGAGCAGATTCTTATCCGGTTAGTCACAAACAAGTATTGATAATAAATGCGTGGTATTTACTGGTGTTGATACAAACTCTGAACGTTTAGTTACATAAATAACTTATACAATAGGGATTTTGTCAATAACTATGAATGAAATAGTATTTCTATATCGAGTTGGGGCCCTTAGCTGCACAGAACAGCTGGTAGGTCACATACCTTTTCTCCTGAAAAAATCAAAGGGTAAATTCAATTTTTTGCCGAAATTTTTATATGGTCTAAAGGTAGAAACATTATCCCTTGTTAATTGATCTCAATTGCCTTGTGTGGAGTATGATATCCCCTGTATGTGAGGAAGTATATTGGTCAACATGTTATTATACGGAATTTAAATCGCTTATTCTTATGAAGTTTTATTCAGGACAGTTTGATTAAGGTGATACGATGAACCGTTAATATGATATAAAAGAAAATCAAAAGAAACACATATTTTCAAATGAATCTTTATTTGTAATTGATATCTTAAAATATATATTCAAGCAGTACAGCAATGATAAATAAGTTATTAAGTTAGCTATGTAGATATAATGGATACATATTAAATGATATAAAATCGCAGCTCATCACATACAGCAACGTGATTCAACACATGCGACATAAGTCAAATTTGATCCAATTAGTTTTAATTTAATCAAGCAATCATTAGGAGCATTTAACGAAACATCAATCAAAACCATTTCTAAGAATATGGGTTTCACAAAGAAATATTTATATATCTTAAATAATCTTTATTTCTTAAAAAAAAATGAAATGTAATTATATCCTGCTTTTAAGCAAAGTTGTTGCTTTCTTGGACCGAGATGTATTGAAATTTGTTTTGCCGATTGCTTAAAATCATAAACAGCGTGATACCTTCATATTTGGATACTTAAAATGAGCAAATAATCTTCAGTGTAAAAAACGCTGAAACCAATCTCATAAGTTCCATCGTGATAAAAAAAAAGAAATAATGTGCGATGCCATCCGTCATTGTGTCCAGTAGGTGATACTTCTGTTGCATTTATCAGGGTGACACATGTTGTGTTGGAAATGTGGAAATCATGCACTCAGTAACAACTTGGCTAGGATTCCACACACCAATATAAGGGGAGACAGTCCGTGTTTGATCGATCCGTTACCTGAAGAAAAAAACAAGTATGTTAAATGAATGCATATCTTTGATGAACTGATTTCTTGTGTTAAACACATTTTCTCCAGAAATCGAAATCAGTCAAATTTGTTGAAATCAATTATTTTCAATATCTAGACGACGCTAAAAATATCTTGTTAATTCTTTGCAGTGCTCCAGTTATCGACTGTACTTCTTGTTTTTTTATCTCACATCTTGTTTATAGGTTCCATGAGGAATTTTACAGCATGGTCTTATGTGGGCACTTGATCCGGTCAACATAATGTTGGAAGCGTATTATTCAAACAGATATTTAATCATGACTTAAATAGATTAATATAGTGCCAAAAGGTACTGCTTGCATAACTGGGACACATAAACCATAATGACAAAATATTTTCATTAAAAGCAACAAAGCAAACTAACATGCTGAAAATTTGTTATTCGAGAAGAAATTATTAAAAAGATAGAACAATGTACGCCCGTGACCTGAAACGGAGGTCAAGATAATTTCTTTTCAAAGTTTTTGTTCATCATCTAAGCCTTTTATTTGTCAAATAGGATCACCTTGTGCATCCGCCTATTCTGCAGTTGTTTAAGGGTTTTAAAATATTTGACCCTTAAACAAGGAAGAAAACGACCGATACTGCAGGGCGCCCACATTAGTCGTCGTTTATGGAAAAAATGAAGTGATGTACTGTATTACATTACAATATAGTTAACTCATTCAAACAAGCCTGGTATCCATTCACCACGGTGTTCTAATGGCTTTGTATACTCTAGGCGGTGTATTTGTTATCCAGAAGAAAAAACATGTTAAAGTATCATTTGACTGGCTACCAGCCCCTAAGTGTTTATGAAGAATTTCTTGGTTGTTACTACTAGCTTATCTCCCCCTAGTTTAGAATTTGACATCCAAGTTATCAACATGTTTAGAGTTTGAATTGATTTCTTAATTATCCAATAGTCTAGAGACGGTGGCCAGTCTAAAGCACCATATGCCACTTGATATTATATCGTCACCATGGGCTTATTGGTTACTCATCAGAGTGTAAATTAGACCATTTAATTGGGACATCAAACTGACCAACTAATTCTGCTGTACCTATTGCCCTAAAAACTAGCACAAAAAACTCGGAAACACATCAGCGCTATTGCAAGAGGGCAAATCAATTTGTTTGCCTTCTGTATTGAGAATATGGTGTTGTCGTTGTTATACATAATCAACAGTAAAATAATTTTATCTGTAGACAGGTATAACCTGGTGCCGGAGCTCCGGCTACTCCCGCCGGAGATCCTGCTGATCCCGCCGAAGATCCTGCTGATCCCGCCGGAGCTCCTGCTGATCCCGCCGGAGATCCTGTTGATCCCGCCGGAGCTCCTGCTGATCCCGCCGGAGCTCCTGCTGAACCTGCCGAAGCTCCTGTTACTACCGGAGCTACTTTAAAAATAAAGTAAATAAGATTTTTGTATATGTGCTCATATTATTTTTGCTTTGAGATTACGGTCATTTAACCCTCATAAATTACAGGTAACGCTATAGATTAACTACTTAACCGATTTACTCCCATTATCACTTAAAGGTAACGTAAATTCATATGTATTCACTACTGCTGCAAACACCTCACTTTACCGCAATGCACCGGGTAAGTAAGGTCAGCTTTTAGAAAAGATTCTGGACATTTCGTCAGAGTAACGCTCTCATACAGTAGGTAGTTAGATGATGGGGAATAGTGTATATTCAACAAAGAGATTTATATCATAAATAACTGATAAACCAGTTGTCAATAAATTGGCGGAGGAATGGTTTTTAAGGGCATTCGGCGTGGTGTTTAAATGATGTAACATAAACGATTCGGTAACACGTCAGCTATATTGTAACTAAGTCAAAACACCACCTTACGCATTAAACAGACATGAACACATACATCACGCAGAACGTAAATACCCTTTTATACCAAAAACTGCCAAAGGCAAATTAAGATAATCAACCTGGTGTCTAAACTCGTTGAACCGTTTTTGAACCCTAAATCGAAAAACT
This sequence comes from Crassadoma gigantea, assembly GCA_032360845.1. NCBI lineage: Eukaryota > Metazoa > Mollusca > Bivalvia > Pectinida > Pectinidae > Crassadoma > Crassadoma gigantea. The sequence continues at coordinate 12,055 of JAULCA010136293.1, read as the reverse complement.
ACTATAAATAATTAACAAAGGAAGGATGTCATTGGTCCCTTAAAAAAGGACTATGAGATAAAAACCGGTTTTGTGGAAGGTTAATCATCTGCTGTTTCACCGAATACAACCGCCAGACAAGTCTTGTTTAGATACAAGTAATGTAACGCACTCATAGCTACTACTGGGGTAACGGGAAACGGCAACCAGGGAACACAATTAAAACGGCAATCATTATATCACATAGAGTATTCACAAATATAGCAAAACAATTGTTGTGATGTTGGCCGTTAGTAGGCGGCATCTATTATAGAAATGAAGATATCGGGAGTTAGTCTTGAATAAAAGACGCCTGCCTACGTGTGTGTGTGCGCGCGTACCACGACAAAGATGATTCAAATTCCGGAAATAATGGAAGCAAAAGAAAGATGCTAAAGCTAGGGAAAACATGCTACACAATTTATCCAAAGATGACAAATTGGAAATGGAGAAGAAACCTTAGAAAAACCTTTGTGAGAGAGAAATATATAAATGGAAAATACCAAGAGTTGGTACATGTCTTATGATTATGGAATGAGAAACTTCAAAAATGTTATTTATGCAATAGTTTGAACTTAATGTGTTGATTTTTACATCGGTCAAACCGGTAATGAAATCAGAACACGCATGACTGTTCATAGACAACGAACTAAAACTGAATATTTACTACATCTATATCTTATACGACAACTTATTTACATTACATATTATTTTACTAGTAACTTGTTGTCAGATATCGATCTGCAAAATACATCTGTACAGGATTCCCCCAACCACACGCACGTTTTCTCTGTCTCTTATGATCTTTTTATACAATTTATATTTAAGTTCCTGCCCTATAGAAAGTCCACACACATCCGTTTAATAGTTGGCACAGCGTGTTGTTGCGTACTGATTGGCTAACAAAGTAGTAATTTGAAGTTTAAACAAAAAAATCAATTTTAAATCACAATTCAGTATCAATACAATTCGGTATGATATAGCTATGGGGTGATTTAAGTGTATTAATAGAAATCTAAGCTAAAAGTAAGATTTGAATTTTTCTTTCGATTTTTCCTCGGATTAAATTTTGCGCATGGATAAATACAGTTAACACCGAAAATCCGATCTTACCCTCCACGAGAGAGTTATTTTTGGAAGTTGAATGAGCAAAGAGGAAAGTTTGAATTTGGTGAAGAATTCAGGCGTGAATTTATTTGTTGATTATATTGGACTTTGATTACAGCTGGTAGACAATACAACAGCCTCTTTATTTGACATGTCGTCTGAATATGAGGAAATCATGGCTGATAGGCGCGTTATACTAATAGCGTTTTAAATAAGTGATCTTGCGACGGAGCACAGGGATTCTTTACAAATGTCTGAAATAAACTTATGCCTTGTGAATGTTTATTTGTTCTGTGACTCATATCAGTAGGTCTATAGTATAAGTTTCAGTACGTATATAGCATACATATTTCGTTTCGGACATTTCTTACGAACCACTGATGATCAGTTTCATTTCATTTCAAAATATGTTATAAAATTGAGTGATTTAATGGGAATATGGCAACAGGCTATGCCTATACAAGCCCTCTCCCTTAGTTTACATGCATTTCAAACAATAACAGCATTATAATTTAGACATTGACATATTAGCACTGGTTTGGACTATGAAATAATGTATTTTAATAAATATTCGTAGTTTAGATAGATTATTATTAAAAATGCACACTAATATTTATGTTATGTACACACACATATATATATAAACATATACACTCATATGTATAATACTATTAGTGTGCTAATGCTAATGATCTCTATCTATCTCAGAACTAAGCAAATTTAATGACATATTGACAAGTGTATATGATCTATTTTCAAAAACGGAAAGCCATGTGTGTATACTGCATTTGTAGATAAAAAGTTTAATTTTTTGATTTTACATTATATACTCATATAAAAAACTGAAGCCTCCATTCAATACAGTAAATTATAAATATTATTTCGTTAATAATTTGTATTACAAACTAGTCCCCCATTACCACTCCTTCTCCAGATATATAATTATAACTGGGCAGCATTAAAATGTCCATACCGGCACCACTGTGTGCCTACCAAGTCATTGATAATCCAGAGCAGGAGCCGTGTTGGAGGAGTATTCATATAGACATGTATACATACACATTGCGGCTAGAATTAACAGTTAATTTAAAGTCTGTTAGTAGACTCAATATATTTCTGAACACAGACACAAATAGCAGAATTAATATTATGACTAAGGTGGTTACTTCTCCTATTAAGTATATTTATAGTATTTACTCAATGTTCTATCATGTTTAGATCAAGATTTAAATAAAGGTTTAGATGCATTTCAAGCTGTAAATAGGACAGATAATCTTAAAAGTTTTACCGTTGGAATATATACATAGGGCAGTAAAGAAAGAAGTGATCCACATCTTTGTCATGGTTGCCACATATACAGTATGGGTTATTAGTAAGGTGGTCTCTGAAAAGATCAGAATTTAATTGACTTGCATGGTCTCTATGTTGACATAAAAGGACGTTAAAAGATCTAGTCCCTCCGTATTTAAAAGCATTTGTACACCTTTCCTAAGCATTATGAAGATGTCATGATGGACGAGTTATTTTTTAAGTTCACTTACCGACATCAAATTATAATAATTACAATCAGGTCTATTCCACTGAGACATCATACTAGGAAAGAAACTGTTAACATATATACTAGTTCTACAAATGGGTGTTTGAAATATACGTTGATGTCGAATATCATGAGTCACTAAGTCATTGTTTGTAATAAAAGGTTGATCAGTGCAGTGTGACAGACGAATTTTTAATAAAATGAGTGTTTACATATTTTCCATTGCCGGCTAATTTGAACCGATGTGGATTTTGTACGATATTGCAGACCTTGGTCTTATTTTTTGTTGCATTAAAGTATTGATTTTTAATATTTCCTTTTTTCACATTTACAATTACATTTTCAAGTCTCACAATGCCCAGCGATATTTAAGCAGCCGTCATGTTTATTTACATTGGATATTGCAATTCCGGTCGGTATTGTTTTAATACGCTAAGAATATTGTATCGTGGTGCGTGGTCCCACCAACGACACAGCTTTCAAATAGCCTATAAAGCGACAATGCCATGCAGATGTACATATGAAATATTGACTTATTTGGTGTAAGGGCACAGGGATTATTTCCTCGGGGGCATTGCATGGAAAATATACCAATACTGGGACATGATTAGACAAACTCATGTATGTTAATACATATTTTGTCCTAGGGATCCTTTGGCCCAAATGAGCTGAGAGTCCAAAAGGGAGAAGTGTTTATAAAATTAGTATATAGTAACAGCTACCATTGTTATAGAATACTTTTTGAAGTATACATCAGCATATATCGATTAATGTGCAATATATGCAATTTGTTTCATTTATTTGAATTAGTTGCTATTTCCAATTATATCACGTGTTTAGCCTTATCAGAATAAAACGAAAACTGAAAAATATGCATTCTGTGATAGTGGGATTTTATTATATAAGGATTTTACAGAGCTGGAAAAGATTTCTGAACTGCATATATAAATAGTATGACTACAGGACACCACATCATTGTGATTTGACTGTTAACATACACTTCGGTAGAGCGGTTGTTAGGGCAATAAACTAGTAACATCTTGTTACTTTTTTGTTGCCGCCATGGTGAAATTGTTTCACAAATTTAAGTTAGATAAGAAATAAATATGTTATTGAACTGTAAACGCTTTAAGACTGCTATGATTTTACATTCTCCAATTGTCCACCAGGAATTTTTTGGATAAACGTGCACAACTTTCAGCATCTCACTAACTGTTATATAAGTACAGTGTATATAAGTATGAGTCAAAATCAATATCAATGTTTTACTTACCAAATTGAACAACTGTCAAAATCAAAGCCATAGCGAAGCATACCAAGCTGAGATTGCCCTGAAATCAATAGTAAATAGGTAAATATTTCAATTCATCGAAAACATTTTACAGCCGTATGGTAACTGGAAATGTATTCTAAATATAATTCTTAACATATTTAATAACGGCCTCATTTCAAAGCCTTCAAACATGTAAGAAAATGAAGCTAAAAATCATACGTTTTCCTTAGAAGCGCCAATGAGAGTTTGACATGCTATCAACACTTTTATTATTAAGCAATAATCTGTAGCAAACACACCCCTCGCAGTACGTTGTACTAGTCATCCATTTACCTTGGCTCTTAGGGCCCCGGTTCGCCTACGGTATTGATACACTAGTGTCAGTCGATGGGTGGATGCTCAAGGGACTCTAGTTTTCACAGAATATAAACAAAGCAAAGCCTATAAAAAGGGGAACTACAAGTGTAAAATACTCGATATATGTCATGTTACGTTACGGAGATACAGGAGAACAGTTCCAAGGCACGTTAGGGAACGGAGAAAAATGTGCACCAGGTCTCACATTAAAACTTCTTTATTTTTCTGACAAGTTGGATACATACACAGAAAATAGGTAGGTAGACGACCTGCGAGAGACAAAAATAGTTCGCTTAAAGCAATGAATTATATTTTGAGAACTGTTGAAGCAAAGTGATGTAAATGCTATGTTTAACACAAAAACAAAATGAAACAAAATAAGTCATTTCTGTTTCTTCATTGGCTTGTGATGCAACTACGAACGCACCAAAACATCGTCTGCACATGATGCAAAAATATGTGCTATTTTACATTCGCTCGACCCGTTGTCGCTTCCCACCTCATAAATGTGTGTTTTGATTTCGCACTATTTATTTAAAAAATTACAGAACGGAATAAAAACAGTTGGATAGCTCGTAAGAAATAAAAGGAATACTGTATAAACTTATTTCGCATGACAAAACTTTAGATTTTTTTTTAAATTTTACAATGGGTGGTATACATTTGATAATTGACTTGTATGAATATAAAAAGATGGTTTATCGGGTAAATAGAAGATTTAGATTCAAAGTTCGGTAACATTAAATGTCAAATTCCGTGTCCAACTTAATTCGTGCTAATGCATGTTTTAATGATGCGAGTTTCTTAAATTATGTAGATTGAGCACTATGACCTTTAATCTATTTTGTACTTTATCTAAGTTTTAAATACATGTTACACGATATAACAAACACCGGACACATTGAACTTGAAAAATTGGGGTTGTACTGTCGATATATCAGGTACATGTATATTACCAGTACATGTCCGTATTGTATTGAATGGAGTTTGTCACCATTAGAGTGCATCATGTATTTTATATTTATCGAAGCACAACTATTCCCGTGTTAACAATTTCAAACCTCCTTCACAGTTATGTGATGTTAGAAAAGTACCCGTCTATTGGTAATTAACAGATAACTTGTAACAGGTTAGGCTGCTTTGTAAGGAGGCAAATGTGCCAACATACCATCAGGTACACATATATAACGCACTTGGAGGCACATCCTTAAATGACCTTAACAGTTGATAGCACGGAAAACAAAATGACACTCAAACCAAATCGGCTCCTCTTGAGTAACTTCATTCCTACATTTGCTTTCCTCCTCAGGTATACACTTTATGTGTAAACGTTATATGTGCAACCCAGGTTTGGGTCTGGGGTTTAGTGACAAATGGACGAACGGGCGCTCATGTGTTTTATTACCATAAAACAATCGAGGATATTCTACTTTCATAAAAGTAAAAACCAATTGAATAGAGGGACATGTTAGGTGTCGGCCAATAGAAAAGGGGAACAAGTTAGGGGTCGGCCAATAGATGAACAGTCTAGAAAAAGCGTGCCAGTGAAAACATTGCTTCCAACAAACAAGACCTTCCTTCCGCTAGTCAAACAATATGCCACGGTGACCTGAATAATATATCAACCTAATAAAAGTATTATTCGCAATTTTATCAAAGCGTGCAAATAACCACTCCAAAATACCCCCTCTCCACACACACACCTAGCGCGCACATACACACACTCACTTCCGCCACTAAACACTACCAGAATGGGACGTGGATAATTAATTAAATCAAATAAGTTTTTACAATAATAATATCGATAAAGATTACACTGTGAACATGAAGGGATAAAGTGGGGGGACCAAAATCATAAATGATCTTTTTGACAAAATTACAAATTGACCGTAATGATTGCAAAAACTATAATGTATCAGTGCACCTCTTTTTTATCAGACTATGCAGATGATCATTTCTGAACTGTATAACCTTAAGTGCAATCGGTTTGTTTGTAGGATATCTCGTTTTAATCTGATATCAAATACAATATTTCAAAATCTGATAAAGAGTAAGCTCAATACAATACTGATTCATGTTCCATTTTTTGCAATTAAAATACAATAATTAACAAGTATTTCCAAACGTTTAAGCTTTTTTAGTGATTCAGTTGAGAAAATATTCAGGTGATTCGGAAAAACAAAGGATGCCAGTGTTCTGTTCATATAAAGGCAATATTCAGCCATTTAATCCTACGAGATCAAATGGAATTACAAGATTTTTTGTAGATCAAATATGCTATATTTGCTTAAGTTTCAACACGGCATGTGGGTCCAGAAGGATACATCAAAATGTGTCCATGGTATGACATACATTGTGTTTAATATTTTGAGCGCAATCTTTTATATCTCTTATCGTTGCTACATATCTTTGGATAAGATTGATGTTAAGTACTGTCCAATACTTCCATATCCATTTTCAAACCTTAAATCTTGGTTTACTTTTCTTCTTTTGTTTGTTTTATTTGTTGTTATCTAATACATAATAATATGCCCGTCATTCATTAAATTATCAGTTTTCTATATGGTTATACAGAAAAGAGTCATAACTCCATAAATTACAGTTGGACAATAGTGACTCTAAATCCTGTTTCAGCTATCATGATAATGAACCTTCCTAATTGGTTTAAAGTAAATGCATTGAAAACTACTAAAAATATCGAGCAGACAATTTTTGATTAAATGAATAAAGGACAATAACTCCGTACATAAGGTTCGATACTTGCGATTATCGAACCTGTTGATCAACATTATAAACATATAATACTCGTGAAATCAACCAAACACCATTTACGTATCGCCAGCACGCTTACATATAACGTCCCGAAGGACGTATACAAATGGCTCAGATTTTATCAGAATATTTGTTGATTTCACGAAAACGTTACTTGTTTACAACTGAATTATATCCTTGAACGCAACACAACCGTGCCTTTGTGCTACTGTATACTGTATAACAGTCCTTGTACATACTGGTTCTTTGACTGTTTATGTTTCTATTTGGTTTTAATAGCCAGCTACATGTTTTAACCTACCATCTAATAACCTAGTGAAAGGGTTCCTACTGTGTTTAGCTACGACTTCACAATTTCATGGTATCTCATCCTTTCTTTAGATTGTAGTGTGACACGAAACAACAGAAAGGCTTTGCACCAGTATGTCAATATTCCAATGGGGGTTTTAAGATAGAATGCTGTTTCACAAATATTTGCAATAACTCTTTGTTATATTAAAGATGAAATCTATTTAAAAAAGTGTACCGGTATTTACTGATTCCCTGCCATTGCATCACACGTGAAGTTGTGTTTTATTGATAAACTGTTGAAAAACACAAGAATTAATTTTGCGTCTGTATCTCATCATTTCCTACACGGTCATCCTATACATTTTTACGTAGTTAATACATATCGTCACCAGCATTATGGTGACCTTTTTATGTCATGTTCACTTTTAGCTATGTAACGTGACCGGTAAAAATGAGCAATATAACATTGATATCAGCAAAGTGACCATATTAATTCTTTTTTATTGTAATACGGTTTTTGAAATCTTGAATACATTTTAGTTAACACCGTACAAAAGAAATGTGACATATGACTTGATATTCATAATAAGACTCATCAGTTTGGCATACACAATTACACAATTAAGGCTAAGTTTGTTTTGAACACAAACAGGAGTTCAAAACTAATTAACGTCTGATTCCTTTATCAAGCAAAAAGTGTAAACGACCTTTTCTATGATTATAGGTCAATGAAATCAACTCACTGTGCCAACGTGGGCAAAAGTCAGCTGTCAAACTAAATAGATAAACTTTACCCAATTGCACTGTAATACTGCAGGCAGAGAGTTGTGTGTTTACCTAGTCGACCCTTATTGGATATTAAAACGTATTCATGTATATGACTCGCTTTCCCATCACCAATCCTCTGTTCATCTATCCCCTTTCTTCCTGACCAAAAGAGATTGTAATATTTTCCGTAGGTTTAGGTTGTTCGTCCTTTCGAAAACATTCGATCAAGCTTTGTGTGATAGCATGGTCTGTATCGGCTGATTTATTGTATTATTTTCACAGTTTTTCAAAGATATTTTAGGTTGCAGCTGCTACATGGAATTGGTAAACCGACTTCCTTCAGCAATGTATCCTCTGGATGAACCAATAGTTGCTTGATGGCATTGTGTGGCATTACTGGCGTGCAGATCTGACATTTGTGCAACACTCTTTAAAGTGATTCAGACACCCTTTTTTGTAAGGGACAGTGATCATGTCGTTAATTGTTATATGTACAGTGCATACACGTGTAAAAAATGTTCTCATTTCAAATGAAAAATCTTGGAAAAGTGAATATGTAGACCGACACAAATGCAGTTAACAAATATTTAACGTTCAGCTGTGTTTTCCTAGCAGTCATAACTCTCCTTGTCTGGCAAGCCAGGAAAACGCCCAGGTTCTGTTGCCTGGTCCCTTTCTCTTGACAGTATACAGAATACAAAACACGCTAACATGAATATAAACATTCTACAATATACCTTATCTCAATCGAGTCTTCCGTATTTCCCCCGTCTATGATATTAAGAACGCACGATGCATGCACGATTTGTGCAATATTTATGTACCCTACTTTTGCAAATACACTTTTTATCACACATTGCTCAATCATAGCTTGCATTTATGGTGCACAAATACCGCATACATCGCACAAACACCGTGTGATTACATCCTCAAATGGTGCGTACAATTGTGCAAGTCAACAATCGTTTTTGCTGTTGGGACAAACGTGTTATCAATATTCAGAAATAAAAAATACACTGAAGACTCTTATAAAAAATCGCATTGTATGTATCTAATTCATTATTAATATAATTTGCATTACGTTTAATTTTATACGAAATGCTTGTTACAAAGTATAACAGAGACACCCCGCCACACACACTCACACCTTTAAATTGGTCTGCGCTTGTCGTCAGCACACCGTATATCATTTGGCGATACACAATTTCTTATGCCAATGGATATTAAGTGTCTGTCTTATTTTCTATATATTTTTCGGTGTCCCCAAAAAAGCATAGAACTCCTTTCAAATATATCAACTTCAACTGTACAACAATAATACTTTGTTGATAAATGGAAAATATATTCAACAACACAAATTTAATCGTGTACATTCGTTGCTGATAACAATTTGTATCCTATCTATCTTTTGTATTTTCGCAACAGGATTAGTAATCAGATATATATTTTTAGATTTTTGGTATTCGTGATATAAGGTAAAAACTAATTCGTAATAATGCGTCGTAGTTAATTAATATACTGTTTTTGATGGGTTTTTTTTGGTGGGAGAAGGGGGAGGGGGGGGGGGGGGGGCGGGTTAAATATGTTTCGATATTTTTGAATTATCGCATTACCACATGTTTTCCCAGTGTTAACCTTCTTGTTCCTGTTTATATTCCCATCGTTATAATATTTCTTCGACTTGTCTTATAGTTATCGTTATATACAGAATTGTATTTGGCAACTTTCATTGAGCCAATCTTAATACGCCTTTCGGTAATGCATGTATAATTTCTTCAAATATTGAAACAATATTATAAATTTACTTTTCCATACAACCTCTTCTGTCAAACTGCATTGTTTCTACTTCTTTTGTCTTAATGTATTAGCAGGAGTTTTATACAAGTGAGCTATCCAAACACAAAGTATCCACCTTTCATCGTTCTGCTCCAATATTGAATCGCCCAGTAATCCCTTTCTGTATATATGGTGAAGGCTTGCCGCTGCTATTATTTCTGGATGGGAAAGAATTACTTCAGCTTATCCTGTCTTTGTGTGTAGAGTCAAAACTTGCAGAATAGCATATTATGTTCATTTTTTGGCAGTTAAACTATTTCCAAGATCTCCTTGACCGGATATAGCAAACCAAGATGTATTTCTAATAAGTGTGCTTAAAAACAACGACATCCAGATCCTTACCTTTTAACAATTATACTTAACAACTACCCCTTGTAAACAAATACCACCAAAAGAATACCAAATAATAGATATATATATATATATCACCGCCTTCAAAATCTAAAATCCGAATATCATCGTCGTAACTGAATTAGTTTGTTCTTGCTGTGTCACCACTTAGCGTGATCTTATCATGGTAGCATGGTTACCACACTAAAAAGGATATATGATTGACCGCTGCTTATTATCCGGAAACAGAAGGTTCAAGTTCATCAACCAAGTATATGCGTATATCTCAGCAACTTAAGAGTCACCTAGAAAGCTCTTAGACTTGAAATTTATCAATTAATATTCAATAATTATCTGGTATGTAAGCAATATTAAGTCAGCAGTAACTGGGTACGAAATAAGTTTACAGCTCAATAAGAGGAACTCATTTCTCGTACCTAAATCTATCTCATAAACTACGTCCATTCTCAATCCCGCATTTTACTGGGGTTTCGCAAATAGTCTAAACCACAGTATTAGTTTACTAAATTCTAAACGCGGACCAACGCATAATATACAACGAACCCGACACATAAAGTACAAACACAATTGCTGTTAATGCGGCAACATCTCTTTCCACATTGTCCAACACCAGTTTTTAACAAGCTGAACCACATGCAGCCAGACACATATTGACTGACACTTTATAATCAAATGGAAACGATGCAATTAAAAATGAATAATAATAAATAACCGCTATTAATGTTTTAACACCTATTAACAGTTGAATAATATCCAATGAATGTTGAAATACTTATATTCGAAAATTCGTATCATATCTTTTCCTTGCCAAAGGATGTCATGGTCTACAAGGATAAGGGTCATCCGGTAATTGTCCACTGACAACCGCTATCATGGCAAAGGGTAGGCTTTATATGCATACATACCAACAGTTTATAGATCTAATACATATTTTAACAGTTTCTTTCCTAGCATAATGTCTGGGTGGAAAAGACCTGAATGTAATTGTTTTAATTTGAGATGTATGTATGTATGTATGTTTGTATGTTGGTGTTTGTGTGTGTGTGTGTGTGTGTGTGTGTGTGTGTGTGTGTGAGGGTGTGGGTGTGTGTGTGTGTGTGTATGTATGTATGTATGTAGGTAGGTATGTATGCTTGTAGGTATGGTGTCTCCTATCTTCATTGATACTGATCTAATTATTATGTTCCTAATATATATACGTAAAAAGCCATAGTTCATTTTTTGCTATTGTTTGAGATGTACCTCCAGAGAAAGAGCTTGTTTAGGCTTCGCCTGTTGCCCGATTCCCTATAAATCTAATTGATTTAATACAATATTTTGAAATGAAATATAAATGCATTTAGATACAATTTCAAGTATGTTAAGTGTCAGGTTTATAAATGTTGCTTTTAAATGTTCATTAACTTTTTAATGCTTTCTTCAATCTTGATTTTGACATGCCCTTTAATTGGTAATGAACGTTTTCTTTGCATTTGAATAAATTAAATACAAAATATCCAAAGCTCTAATACAAATCATGTGTAATAGAGCAATGTCAATAGTATTTATTAACGTGTGACCATTCCTGGTCAACAACATTATAGCCAGGTCCAGCTTTAGTATACCAGCTCCCAAACATCCTCGTAACTTCTATATTTCTAATGAATGATACCATAATATATGTAGCTTATTCAGCTGCATAATAATGATGTTCGTATATGAATACCTTTCTCCTCCTCGTTCATTTATCATATGCGTGTGATCAC
>JAULCA010135738.1:3785-15409 GCA_032360845.1 Crassadoma gigantea | reverse complement strand
TAAAACAACAACTACATAGTAACTACTGTAGTACCATAACAACATATCATTGGATCGAAGTACATGTAATTATAAACCGCTCAAAGTTGTCTCTTTTGACAAACGACAATATAATATGATCAAAGTGGTGTGAGGTGATATTGAATTTGATGTAAACAAAAAACTACTTATGTAGCAGTTCGGTTATAATCTGAAAAAATGACATCTATTTCTGAAGTGAACGTCTGTTTGTGATCGCTTTACTGTTTTGTTGTTTGGTCAGTCAGGAACTGGTTTGTTAGTAAAATGAATTCAACATGCATTTTTTAAAAATATATTTGTACTATTTTCTCTTTCACAGCTGCAAAACATCCGACGTTACTAGAAGACATAAACGGACCAAACCAAGACGTAATGTTGTTTGTTTTAATTAACTTTATGTTTAAGGAATGGTCAATGGCGTCATTGAGATAATAAGCATAGAAACATCCGCTGTGACGTGTCGTTTATCAACCTCGTTTATCAACCTAGCCATGCTTCTCTAACTAATCAATAACGTCCTGTATGTATCAATTGTCGTGTGTTTATATGTAGAATGTAGCACAATTATTGAAACATCTAAAATACTGATAAATTGTATGAATATAAAGGGACTTGTGTTCTTTATTTGAAGGTTTCACGGCACAAAAACAAAGATGGCTTGATTTACCTGGACGTGGACTTCAGCCAGACGCCGGACCAGAAAGAGAGAGGCCGTCCGCTGTTAGATTGTCCACAGAGGGACTATGAATATGCCGAGGTTCAGCACACTTGAACACCTTTTAGGGACATGTGGAATGTACTAGAGAATATAAACTATCATTTTCAATGAAAGCGCAGCTTTGTAGAATGTACCAAAGAAAATACATTGTCATCGCAATGAAAGCTCAGGTTTTTTCATAGGTTGATGAAGCTTAAACTTAAGATCTTCCAAATTTTATATAAATCAACTAAATCACTTTTTCTTAACGCAAAATCACGATACTTGTTTCCGATAAACCAAGTAAAGGTAATATAACAATTAAGTTCGAAGCCTGTATTAGATCGAGCATCAATACCTGAGGTGTAATTCAGGCCAATGATTTATTAAAACAGGATGCAGGTGTTGACTTAATATCGGGGAATACTACAATAGGCAAACCTTCAATGTGAGATAATTAACGGATAGGGCGTGAATAACTTGGATTAACCCGATTCTGTCCTTCATTTCAGTCATTTTTATTTGGACTTTAACTTTTTATCTTTGTCAGCGATTTCTGGTTCGCGGTGGTACCTGTACATTCAACTTCGGACTCATTTTCTACCTCCGCATTGAAACTTTGATTTTTGTCATCTATCCCACTCAACAGATGACATGTCCATACTCCAGTCGAAAGGTACTTGATCAGCATGATTTTCTCCTCCTTTATGATATTTCTTGACATGTGAAGTATTCCGTTTGTATTGGACACCACCTTTCTCTACTACCACACTATTTCCTGTTTTTTTTTCAATAACTTTGTATAGCTCACTTTCAAATGTAGCAGACAGTTTGTTTTTATGTTCTTGTTTTAGAAGAACATGGTCTCCTACCTCAACATCACTACGTTTGGCTTTCCGACGCTCATCAGCATTTTATCTCGACACACTTTTTCTCTCTACATCACCGTCGCACACCTCTAGATCCAATCCATTTTCCTCATATACAAACCCATCAAGCGCTGGTAATTTAGTACGAATTTTGAACAACAATTCTGACGGGCTGACTTCAGTTGTTGAGTGGGGCGTCGTCCTGTACATACTGCTTTCTACTTCACCGTGTGCTTGTGGCCAAAGGGGGATAACTCTTATATGCGCAATGTTTTCACTATTCATGTATTCTTCAAACTCACTACTATTCAATTGTGGACCGTTATCTGTTACTAGCTGTATTAGCAGTCTTTGTGTCAGAAACATTCTCTTTAAACTTTTTATAATATTGTCAGTTGTTGTTTTTCTCAAGATGCCAAACTCAACGTACCTCGAATAGTAATCTAAAACCACAAATAAACTGTCTCCTGAAGGTAGCGGTCCTAACAAGTCAGCTCCAAACTGCTGCCATAGTCCGTTTGGCAGTTCTTTACTTTTGATTGGTTCTGGTGGAGATATAGTGCTAACAACTTGACACACATGACACTTTTTTACAGTGTGACTCGGCATCACTATCAATTCCTGGCCACCAAACTTTTGTAAGCAGTCATCTTTTCATAGCTACTACACCTGTATGTCCTTCATGAGCAACTTTGAGAGTTGTCTCCCTTAGTGTATTTGGCATTTCAATACGTGTACCTCTCAACACGAGTTGTCCAACTACTAATAGTTCGTCACGTGGGATATTGTAGGACTCGTTCTCTCCTTTGTCCCATCTATTAGTTCGTAGACTCTTTCTCTCATTCTCCAAATCCGGAGGCTCGCGCTCAATATCCTTGATAGACATAGCATTTGGTGTAGCATGTTGTGCTACAAACATAACAAATTCCTCAGTTTCTACTTGCTCGTCCACTTTCATGAGTCTTGAAAAGGAATCTGCAATATTATTCTTCCCAGATATGTGTTTTACTTTGAAGCGGTATGGCTGCAAACGCAGTAACCATCTGCTGATTCGAGCACTTGGTTTTGATTTCGCCGAATAAATGAATTCCAAAAGTTTGTTATCGGTATGTAAATCGAAATCGACTCCAAATATGCACATATGGAATCTTTCACACGCTTCCGAGAGTCTCCTTTTTAGTTTGGGAGTAACGTTTTTCTACATCTGTTATACTCCTGCTTGCGTGGTAGATTACTCTCCTCTTGCCCATTTAAATCTATGCTAAAACTGATCCAAGTCCCACTGGACTCGCATCTGTAATCAACTGTGTTTCCGCTTCCGGGTCAAAATAACCTAGATTTTCTGCCTTAGTGAGATGTCTCTTTAATTCTTTAAATGATTTCTCCTGTTCTAGTCCCCATTCAAATGTTACTCTTTTCGTAGCGGTTCTGGTACTGTGAACATATTTGGTATTAACCTTGCAGAGAATGTTACAAGACCAAGAAAACCTCTGTTGCTGTTGTGGGCCTCTTTGCCTCAATGATAGCCTCAATTGTGGACTTTTCTCGACCAATCCTTCGAGATGACAGTAAATGACCCCTGAATTCTAGATCTGTCAGATTGAACTTGCATTTGTCTGCATTCAATGTCAGTCCCTTTTTCGGAGTCTCTGTAGCAACTGTCCGGTAATGTTCCTCCTGTGTAGCCCCATGAACTATGATGTCATCAAAAATATATCTTACCTACTGTTGTCAGGTCTCCGTGCACATCAAACGGTTTTATCGAGGATAAATCGCTTGAAATTGTCGCCATTCTGCTCTAAATGTTCTGTCGTGACTTCCGCCTGTTATTTTCATCACTCGTCGCCAATTGTGATATCTGCTCTAGGCATTATAGCTTATTCCTAAGCACAGACGAAAAAACCACATGTTGCTTCGCCTTCAACTTTTAATATAACACTGCCATGCTTCCTACACAACTACATTACAACTTCCGGTACACATGTGTATACCTGCGGGTTAGCTTAGTACAGTACGTAGATGTACATACACTACAGACCCCACAGCCGAACTCTTACCCCTGAATTATGGCAAAAAGGCCGCTCCGACGGATTTTATAGCAACATGTTATTTTCGTCCCTTTCCGTGTTTCAAAATCGTTCGAAATTTTCCTTTCAAAGACGTTTCGTTCAACATTTTTCAAAGTTATCAATTTTATTTTAATGTTTATGTTATGTATCAAATGCGCGAGTATAGCTGACCAAAAATGCTTTTCGCACATTTTTCTTTTTTTTTTTACTTTTGAAATTATGATGTTTTATGTCAGATCTAATGTAAGGATATATATGTGTTTAGGGTAAAATCAACTAAGTCTCACTGATGTGTTCAGTGATTTAGGATCGTATATGTCGTTACATACATGATGTTCTGATAAAAACCCACGAGTATGTTTAATGGATTATGAAAATCTTTTTTTTATTGATATATTTAGTCTTATGGAGAAAATATAACGTACTTTTTTCATCGATTTGGTATAATTTAGAAACAAACCCTTAATTATTACGTAATAATAAACAACCAACACAAAAAGATTTCACTTCAATTTTAAGTGGGTTTTTTTGTGTTAATTTTCAATGAATAAATCAATGCATTCGATTGAAATGATGGAAACATTCATTGTATTTTGTTTAAAACGAATAAATAAAAAATAGTGAAGACAATTTCTGTGGACAAAGATACAACATGTTATTATTGTACTAACACTTATATCATTTGTTTGAATAATCTAATGTTTCAGTACTCCAGGGGGACAACTTGCCAATATGAGTATGTCTCCTAGTAAAATAGTCAAATTATAAGTCAATTCGGACGAATTCATGTAAATACATTGGATACTGTTCAATTACATTGAATTCAAAAAAGGAAAAATAGCCTCGTTCCGGTCGAGTCATTTCCATCATTAACCCTTTGAATGTCACTGTTTTCACATTTCCATTGATGAACTTGTAATAGACTTATATTAGGTAATTTGTTAATCCTGCTGTAACTAGAACACTGACAGGTCAGTAAGGGCCCCGTCTTGTTGCAAAATTTCCCCCATAATCAAGAAGCAAACTGCCCATATACCTGAGCTTGGCGTTTGGCATTTGGACTTAAAAAAGAATCGCAAGGAAGCAAAATATACAATTACATGTACTATGATGTGACTTTTGTTTCCTTCCACCTCCATATTTGCTGGGCTAGCAGAAATATAAATCCCGGTGCAATACTCATTTGTTAGCTTTGATTTCTTTTATTTTATCTTAAATACCTCCCCCATCAAGAGTCAGGGTCAAAGTCAAAGATCCATTTTTTGTCTTCGATCTTTGGACCCAAATACCTTGACCTTTAACCCAATGACCCTGGTATTTGGTCATTTTAGTTATTCTTTAATTTCGACCAACTTTGCTTCATATCATATAATGTTAATCATTAAAAAAGAAAAAACTTGACCTTGACTCCTTGGACCATGTAACCTTGACCTTTGGTCAGTTGACTCCATGTTAAGTTCTACACACTTTTGCTTCATTATAACATAAAAAAAAATGTTCATCAGTCAAAAGGTACAATATTTGACCTTGACATTGACCCAGAAACGTTGAACTTAAGTCTGTTGACTCCTTATCAAATATTGACCAACTTTGCTTAATAATGTCATAACAAAATGTTCATCAGTGAAAAGATACAAAATTTCACCTTAACCTTTGACCCAGTGACCTTGACCTTTAGTCAAATGACTCCTTGTTTAATTCTAACCAACATTGCTTCAAGGTGTCATAATGAAATGTTACCCAGTGAAAAGATACTAAATTTGACCAAGACCTTTGACTCAGTGACCATTACCTTAAGTCAGTTGACTCTATGTTAAATTCCAACCAACTTTGCTTCATAATGTAATAGCAAAATGTTCATTAGGGAAAAGATACAAAATTTTACTTTGACCCAATGACCGTGACTTTTGGTCAATTGACTCCTTGATCAATTCTGATCAGTATTGCTTCGTAGTGTCATAGCGAAATGTTCAATAGTGAAAATATACAAAATGTGACCTAGATCTTTGACCCAGTGATATTGAGCTTTGACACAATGAGCTTGACATTTGATCATTTGACTCCTTGTTTTATTCAGATCAACTTTGCTTCATCATGTCATAACGGAATGTTCATCAGTGAAAAGATGCAAAATATGACCATGACCTGTGAACCTAATGACATCGATCTTTGACCTTGACCTTTTTTCTCAGTGCGTCTCTTTGTTTAATTCCGTCAGACCAACTCGCTTCATAATGTCATAAAATGTTAATTAGTGAAAAGCTACCAAATTTGACCTTATCCTGATGACCTTTTATCAGTTGACTCCTTGTTTAATTCTAATCAACTTCGCTTCATCATGCCATTACAAAATGTCCATCATTGCGAAAGAAAAAACCGGTCTGACAGACGGACAACCTGATTACTATAGGGAACCAGCATCGAAGATGCGGGGCCCTTATTAATGTAGAGCCCGTTCCGCTGTTAATAAAGATACTTTAGCTATTCAATCATATCAACCATTAAATTGTCGCTTCATCATATTTTCGTCACTTGTCATGTCATTTATTTCCGCTGTTAATGAAGCCAGCCATTTTCACTATTCATAATTTTATAGTGAAGTTATCAGTTTGTATCAGTCATTACCAATAATTATCTAGCCAGTCACTCCAGTATGTGTCAGAAGGTATCCTACTCTTTACGGAATCACTGTCGGAAGTTATTTTCACTATTGACGAAGTCATTGTTATAAGTTATTTTCACTATTTACGAAGTCATCAAATAGTTATTTCACTAATTAAGGAGTCATTATCATAAGTTTATTTCACTACTTACGAAGTCATTGTCATTAGTTATTTTCACTTTTAAGAGACATTTTCATCAGTTATTTTCACTATTTACGAAGTCATTGTCATTGGTTATTTTCACTTTTAAGTCATTTTAATTAGTTATTTTCACTATTGATGAAGTCAGTGTCATTAGCCATTTTTACTATTTTCAGTCATTTTCATTAGTTATTTTTACTATCTACAGTCATTGTCACTAGTTATTTTCACTATTTACGACATCATAATTAGTTATTTTCAATATTTGCGAAGTCATTTTCATCACTCACCATTAGCTTTTTTCACTATTTTACAGTCATTTTCACTTTTTAAGATGTCAGTGTCATTAGCTATTTTAACTATTAACAGTCATTGTCATTAGTTATTTTCACTATTTACGAAATCATAATTAGTTATTTTCAATATTTACGAAGTCGTTTTCATTACTCACCATTAGCTTTTTTCACTATTTAGTCGTTTTCACTTTTTAAGATGTCAGTGTCATTAGCTATTTTAACTATTAACATTCATTGTCGTTAGTTATTTTTACTATTCATGAAGTCATTGTCACTAGTTATTTTCACTATTGATAAAGTCAGTTTCATCAGCTATTCTTACTATTTACAGTCATTGTCATAAGTTATTTTTACTATTTACAGTCATTCTCATTAGTAATTTCATTGTTTTTCCAGTCATTATAAAGTCATTGTCAGTGTGCAGTTCTGAACTGTATGTGTAAAACAGAGTACTTAAATGGTTCACTTTTCCATTACTCATCAATAAATCAGTTAAAAGAATCAAAACAAAATCTGCTGTTTTTTTTATTTCAATCTTTATTCAATTTTAGCTTATAAAGATACATGAATGTAAACATTCACATGATTCAGTTTCAACATACAACCGGTATGATAGACGAGACAACAGATCTTTATACAAGGTGATAGATGGGATGGGGAGGTGTCCCTGTGTCCAATGTTCACTTCACATATTGATATCGATTTACACAATACGCCAAGATGTTCTAAGTTGTATAGAGGACATTTATTAGTTGTTTTTGATAATGTTTCACAGTTTGAATCAACAACATTCATATGACATTGTCTTAAACATTAAGTCAGTTTACCCCCAAACACCCTTCTACATATGTCAAAAGAATATTGGACTAGTCCGGGACTCCCTCTGAAAATGTAAAGTTACGAAATGATATGTAATGTGTTGCTTTGTACATATGTTGAGTGATCGAGCCTTCATGACGATTTGGTTTTATTGAATAGTTTTTGTTTATTAATGCATGTTTGTGTCGTTACGCTGATTAAGCTTGTACATCTGTTGAGTGTGTTAATGTTTACTTGTGTTGAATGCGTTGTGTGTGTTCTGAGCACGTCTTCCAGTTTATTTGAACGTAATTATATATATGTTGATTTTTACATTTCTTGAGCGAGTGAGTGAATGAAGGAGCGAGTCAGAGGAGTGTATGTGTGTTACTTCGAACAGATGATTATAACAATATTTATGACAGAAAACAGAAAAAAGTTTCAGAAAAGTACATACAGTAACCTAACAGTGAAAAACAATGTTTTGACAATAGCATGGTATAAAGTCATAACTAATAGACCAGCGTATAACTGGTGTCTATCTAGTTATCAGATAAAAATATATAACCCGTATAAAAGTGTATCCTTGTAAAGAATCGTTCCGCGGCTGGGAGTCAGGATCAGACAGATGAACAATAGCCTTGTGAGAAAGGTATCTGGTTGTTTAATTTTATACATACCTTTAAAATAGAAACAATGAAAAAAGATACATAACGTATTTTTACAAAATTTATATAAATGAACTGTCTTCCCCGAGTTCTCCCTTCAGATACCAGGTCAACTAATAATAACTATTCCATAATGCTTTTAAAACTCATCGAAGAGAAGCACAAAAGGAAGATTATCACAGCTTATGTTTGGCATAAAAAACGACAATAAAGCAAGGAGTGTCAGGCATTAAAACCAATCGAAATCTACATCATAACAAGTTTGAATTCAGGAAAAATTCTCATTAGTCTGTTAGGAGGTTAGAACAGATTATAATACTTTATGGTATAGTTTTGTAAGAAGAACAACCCATTATTCGGAGGTTTGCATTTAATGTAACAAAAATCTAATAAATCTGCTCTCATTTAAAAACGTTGAGCCAACGAAAGGTTAAAAAAGGACAGATTTTATAGAGGATAAGGGTCTGACCACAGGTCATGTTTTAGATACAAACTCTACAAAAAAGGGATCTAGTGTGCTGCACTCCTCCATACTTTAGGTGAAGGAAATATGTCCTATCTCGCTAGGGCTCGGTTCCTAAACACTACTGTTTGTAATACAGATACACAAGCATTTGATGTTGAAACAAAAATACAATATGGAGAATTCTTTTTCCTGAATGGTCAGATCTATTATAAGAAAAAATACTAATTGCTAAATGTGAAATAAACGAGACAAGAACAGTTTCTTTAGAAAATATATAGCATCTCCATCTTTTTTTACTTGATTATGTAAACCATTTTGGTTAACTGTTTCTATAATAGAAACATACTCAAAGAAAAAATGTTTGGCTATTAAATAGATCAGTTGAACAGATTTAAAGATAAGTTAATGAAAATTCCGAACTAACAAACAGAAACAGATACACTGCAGAGTTTATCAAACAAAATCACGTCTATTTTGAGGTATATAAATTCAGAGCAGCAACCATTTTTTTGTATATCCGTTTCTACTGGCCATTTAAAAAGTTAAAAAGTTTTTTTTTCAAAGATTGCATAATATATCATGATAAATAAGAGATTTCATGGAGCTCAATGGCTGCAGTGTAAAATCTGGATTGTGGAAATCGATGAGATAAGAAACATTTTGAAGTTGACACAATAACTTACTGAGAAACAAATGACCACCAATGAAATAAGTGCAAGCAAACTAGCTTGATCATGACACATGAAAATGAAACATGTATTATCATATGATTCTAACCCAGATCACATGACACAATTGGATGATTTCTATTGGTGTACAGTATTCTTGATTGACTGTTGATAATATTATGTGTGATGTATATATAAGTTGATCAATACATTTTCTGCATGCAAACTACAGTGAAAACATTGTAAAATACATATACATCATAATATACATTATGTACAGGATACACAGTAATATCTTAAAATGATAAAGATTGTAAGCTAAAACCCATAACGGTCAACAAAAATGATGGCGGAGTATATTTGCAGTATCCACAGACAAAAAATTTCTTTTGACAAATTAGTATGCATGTTCCTAAGTATATGTACTTGCCCAATTGAAATAATGCAATTAAGAGTTTTAAAGTAAATCATAGTTGGACCAAAAAGCTTCACGACACATGAATCTTATTTTAGAGGTCTACCAGTCTGTAACCATTAAATAATGTTCATCGGGGCTTAAAACTTTTCATCTAAAATGGTCTTTGACAACTTTTTCAACATTTTAAGAGTTAATGTACTGTCTCTGGGTATAACAATGTTAAAGGCTGTTCTGGTAAGACTGTGTTAAACTACAAATATCCCAGATTTATAGACGGATTAGACAACAAAGCTGATGAAGTGTAGATACTACAAATACACTGATGGGGAAGACTTGTCAAATATCAAACACCAAATGTCTACCATATATTTTAATATGATTCAAATTTCATTTTATTTTTTTTCATTTAAAAAAAAATCGAAATCATCTAGAAATTTCCTTCTCTTGAAAGTCTAAGTTTAAATGCTGGCAATATGAAGAAAGTCTTCACTATCCACTTAAAAGGATTTATAATAAAATGGCGAACATTGGAAAATGTTTAATAGTTGACAATCTTTACTGTACAAAATCACTGTTCTGAAAAAAAATATACTTATTTATTAAAATTAAACACATGAACATACATAAACATGTTTCAAATTGAGGTAGGAGGCACCGTATACAAGGTAATTCAAACAACAACATGGTCAAATCACAACGGAAATGTGGCACAACAATAGGACACAAAACACGACACAATCACTCGGCAAAGCTTCATTTCACTCCATATTAATTTGTCAGTTTAAAATGCTGCTTCTCTAATGTATTTTTTTTACTATATACATAATATTTGTAACAATATACAACCATCTCAAAAGTGTTCCACTCTAAATACTGCAGTTCAATCCTTGTAACTTCACCCTTCCAACCTTTCCTATTTTGTAGTCACTCAAAATA
Source organism: Crassadoma gigantea (assembly GCA_032360845.1). Lineage (NCBI taxonomy): Eukaryota > Metazoa > Mollusca > Bivalvia > Pectinida > Pectinidae > Crassadoma > Crassadoma gigantea. The sequence continues at coordinate 4,699 of JAULCA010135738.1, read as the reverse complement.
CAAAACGACCTACAGTTCAATTGTGTACTTGTGGCAGTGACTGAGGTCCTGATTAAAGTCCACAAAAGAAATCTCAATCAGGGGAAATAACACGAATTACAACAGCATATCAATGTAATATTTGTGTGAAAAAAAAATCACCATTTAACAATCAGTTACCGGTAATCATTCATAGATTTAACAATACAAATACAATTCATACTCAAAGATTTTAAAGTAAGCTGGGCTGTAAGACACAGGAATAAATATTACATGGCTAACTACAGGAAACAAAATTTGTCTGCATTACATTATCACGAGATTGATCACAAGTAAATAGCATTGCCTAAATGTGTTGTTATAACAACACGAAGGGTCGAATATTTGCAAGTTTTTGTGGATAAGGTAGCATAATTGCTATCAATGATGAAAAATGGTGACATTTTTAAACCATGCAATAACATTTCTATGTCAAACAGCAGAAAAGTTTTGCGACAACAGTTGAACACTAAATCACATCAAGCTTGACTTAGTTACATACACAGAACAGTTCTTAGTATATTAAACCATAAACCAGTATCATAGTAACATGTTACACCAGTATCATAGTAACATGTTACACAGATAACTTAGTAACATGTAATACCAGTATCTTAGTAACATGTTACACTGGTATCATAGTAACATGTTACACAGATAACTTAATAACATATTATACAAGTATCATAGAAACTTGTTACACCAGTATCATAGTAACATGTTACACAGATAACTTAGTAACATGTTACACCAGTATCATAGTAACATGTTATACCAGTATCATAGTAACATATTATACAAGTATCATAGAAACATGTTACACCAGTATCATAGTAACATGTTACACCAGTATCATAGTAACATGTTACACCAGTATCATATTAACATGTTACACC